>MJUU01007134.1:80645-107994 GCA_002080025.1 Modiolus philippinarum
AATAATAATAATAATAATAATAAGAATAATAATAATAATAAGAAACGGCAGTAAAACAATAAGTCTCCCCAAACTTTGTTTGGGAGACTAAATAATAACAAAGAAGGAGAAGAAGAAAAAGAAGAAACAGAACAATAACAATATGTTGCGCCGACTACGTCTGGGGCGACATAACTAGATTTGCAATTGCAAGCAATAGCGGATGTCGCCCCTGGCAGCCAATTCGATGCTTCAATCTTGTTCGCAGCATCAAAATCTACCTAGAAATCAATTTTCGTTGAAATCGGACAACGTTGAAATTTTGACGTATTTTTGCGGCCATCTTGGAAATGGCGGCCATTTTGAAAAAAATTTTCGTAGCCTGCACTCCGCGTCATGGTGATCTAACTACCTGCCAAGTTTCATTTGATTACATCAAACCGTTCTCTCAAAATAGTCCGGACAAGAAAGTGTGGAAGAACAATAATAATAATAACAAAGAATAATAAGAAAAAGAAGAAACAGAACATTAACAATATGTCGCCCCGACTACGTCTGCAGAACAATAACAACATGTCGCCCCGACTACGTCTGGGGCGACATAATAACAAAGAATAATGAGAAAAAGAAGAAACAGAACAATAACAATATGTCGCCCCGACATTCGTCTGGGGCGACATAATAATAAAGAAACGGACAAAAAACAATATGTCGTCCCGACTACGTCGGGGGCGACATAATAACATTGTGTTTAACAATGACTATGCCAAAATAGTGGTCAGGGTTGAATACACATAGTGAACTCCCCTCCGGGTCGTGCACTATGGTCTCAACCCTGACCACTATTTTGGCATAGTCATTGATAAACACAATGTTATCATCATAATAAAGGGACAACCTTTTGAATATGTTTTAGTTTAAAGAGTTATTTTTGATAAATGGATTGAAAAAAAATTTTATTCCTTATTCGGTAAATTTCCAGAAACTCCCAAAACGGGGATTTTTTTCGGATTTTTCTGAGTAACCATAGAGTGTTGATATATTATTAGGTGAAATAAAATCATTTGATATATCTTGATTGCAAACATGTCTTATTCCAGCTTAAGCAAATCTCCTGAAACTCTTAAAACGGGATGTCTTTTGCAATTCTACCTAGCAACTATACTTTTTGAATATAATTCATTATAATGGTTTATTTTCAATACATGTATTTGATTTAAAAGAAAAATGCCTCCAGTTTTGGGAAATTTTCTGAAATTCTTAAAGAAAGGATATTTTTCACCAAAGCGACATACTTTTAGAACAATAATTTAAAGAAATCATTCACCTTCAATAATTGGATTGAAAGCAAATTGATTTTAAATTTGATTAATTTACTTAAAGTCTCAAGGACAGGGTATTTTAATTGAATTCTAAACAACAGCCATACAGTTGAGAGCAAATCAGTGGAGTACATTTTATCCAAAAATTGAATCGCAAAAAATGACTAACACAGCAACAGACAACTGTCTTTTCTGACATCCAATCTAGTTCAAAATGAGGAATATAATTAAGGTGGAACAGTATGTTGACAACGCCAATCGGTCCTTGCCAAAACTTGTTAACTTCGAAGATTTTCCTACTTTTCGTTGTGTGTAGAAAACTAAAACAAAATATTTAAAGATTACAGAAACTCTCCTTGAGTTTGATCAATTTTATGTTCGAATCAACACTCTTTATTCAAAATGATGTTGCAACTGGACATATAATACTATTGACCTATTAAATTTATTTTCTAAGTAGTGCTTGTTGTTTAAAAAATCCGGATGCGATGGAATGCCGTAAACTGATAACCGAACAAACGGGTATTATTTAGGCTTTTTTGAAAGAGGACAATCTGAGAAAAGATTGTTCATTAAAAATTCAAACTTACTATAATATATGAAAATAGTTCTTAGCTTGAAGCAGGATAATACGTATATAATTTCCGTATTTATATAATAATGGAACCACATTTATTTCACTGATTTCAGTTCGTTTTAAGGACAATAGCGATATCGGAAAAACAAAGAAATGCAGACATAACATGAGTACGAAACAGAAAAGAAGAAAATTATGACACATATACACAAAGATGAATCGCATAGACCCAATACAAAACCATGCGCGAGATCAGTTCCAATGTTACAGTCAGCATTTTCTGATTCTGGGGCTACCATGTTGAACGTGTCAATCCCGGTAGCAAAGTTACATCCGATACAGTAAACAACAATGTTAAGCAAAGGGAAAGATCTGTTGTCATCTTGGAAACAGATATCCCATAGCGGTTCACAAGATCGTTCGTTATGTCGACCGTAAAAGACCGTAAAACTTCTGTAGTGATGACTTCAACTTATGGGTAATATATCCTTGCTTAAGTAGCCTATTTGTAAGCAATATAGTTCCATTCAGATAGCCACTGTATCGACCACAGGCCCTTGAGTAGCGAATGGGTTTGGATATGTAAACTACATATGCTGGCGCTTTTTGAATGTTGCTACAAAGAAAACGGAAGTTGACTATTGGAAAAGTGAAGTCATTCATCCTAATTTGTAGTGTTTCTGTTGGCAATTTCAAGATGAAGGTAAAGGAACGAGGTCGATGTGAAAGTATCTGTAATATCCTTAATATTGAGTTCTTTTGGATAGATAAGATGACGGAAATTATCAAAGTGAGGATTGTTTAGTGATAAATATCATCTATATAACGTAAGGTGAAAGTAAAGGACTGGAACAGTTCTTATCTTTATTTTGAAGAAGCCTTTCTCTGAATTCAGCCTCATATGTTTGGAGAAACAGATTGGCTAAAAGAGGTGCACAGATTTCATCGAATTGGAATTCCAATAGTCTGTTGAAAACAAGTCCCCCAAACATGACAAAAATATTGTCGATCATTTGAATCACTTCTTTCTGTGATTCTGAGTAGTATTTTTTTCAAAGTATGGTTGTTTTCCGTCCAGAACAATGTACTTATATATTTGCTCGTAAGTGTGCAAAGAAAAGGTAAGAATGAAAATAAGAACGAGAAAACGTGGACTGAAAAAGTCAATACTTGAGGCTAATAAACTAAAGAGAATGAGAGAAAAGTATTATCGATTTAAACCTAAAAGACAACAAAGAGGAAAGGACATATTATACAAGATATCAAGCAATACAGATATACTACTTCCAGAAGTTTGGTGATAGCTGCAACAATTACAAATAGGAAAGGATACAATCCATTGTCTAGAGGGAAAACGAAATTTCTATTTACCACATAAGAATTTGAAAAAAATATTTTGTTTCTCTGTAGATTATTAATCATCAGCATCACTTTTTGCTTGGAATAATCTAAGCATTGCATAACTAAGAAAACTAATACAAATTGAAAACAAAACCTTCTGTAGCATTTTGGTATTGACAATTATATACTCTGTTGTAATCATTTTAAAACTCCTTTAATTATTTTTGTAATGCCCTTTTGATAAGGAAATGTGAAATGATTTTTTAGTTTTTTTTATTAACCTTGTTATTGGATATTATAAGAAACCATAAAAGATAGCTGCTAAGATGTATAAATGCAATGGTGACCTTGTTACAAAAGACCAAAACACCATGATGACAATTTCAAGAGTTATGCCCCTTCAACGTTATGTCGATCTTTAAGCATATTTTTCTGATATAGTACTAGTAAGTGATAGAAACCTAGAACTTTTTTTATTGATGCTAGGTGAATTAAAATCATCTCTTTTGTCGTAAATTTTACTACTTAGGTGACCATTTTCGTCAAATACGAGATGTAAGTCCAAAAAGGTGTAAATCTGGTGGTTTCTGTTGCTTCCTGTATCTCTAGTTCTGGAAGATGTACTAATGGAATCCATTTAGCAAAAGATGCATTATTGATTGAAAGAACGTCATCAGTATATCTGTAAGTGAGGTTGAAGGATCTACCATCTTTTTTATAAACTTTGACGAGTCTCTGAAGGAATTCAGTCTCGTAAGAATATAAAAACAAGTCTGCGAGTAGAGGTGCACAATTAGTGCCTATTGGTATACCAACTTGCTGCTGATATATAGCACCTCTAAATGTGACAAATATGTTATCAATTAGAAATGTAAGCATACTTGCTACTTGTTTTTCATCGTAGCGTACTTTTCCTTTTAAATTGTTTTTGAAAAAATGTGGATTTATAACATAATACAACATTTCTTTTTGAATCGGCAAAGACTTTTCAATGATACTTTCGATTCGTGATTTTAGTTTATCATGAGGAGGTGTGGTATAATGTTTTGAGAGAGTGTATTTTGGAAAGTGAACGGGTTTTTTTAAAAGATTTTCCAATAAATCCTTCGAATTTTTTTAAGTATCCACATATGATTTATGTCACATCGGGCATGAATAGTAATGAATGAATAAAATATTTATCATCTGCGTCACAGGAGAAAAAATATTTGATTTTTAAAAGCATACAATTGTTCAATTAATGTATTAAATATTTTGGTACAATTTTAAATATTCGTATACCTCACTTTTGAATATTCATTGACATCAAAACGTTTAACCCTCAATGGTAGTCTCCGATTCTCCCTTTAAACTGCTGCCGTGTAGTGCAAATATAAAACAATTTAAACAACAACAAAAAGGTGCCCAGAATGAAGCATTTGGAAAATTCTTTTTGACCATATATAAAATGTTTCCATTTAGTTTTGAACCTTTTTTCGAAGGCTGGATCCACAGAAGCAGAGTGATTTGCAGAGAATTGAATTGTTCGATATAAAAAAAGAATAATATTGGTATTAGTTCACATTTTTATACGCTGGAAATTTCACTTTGTGACTTATCAAGTAACCCATCTAATGGTGAAAACTATTCAATTAAAATGGTAAACAATGCCAAGTGATACTAGCTATATAAAGTCAACACAATTTTTGTAATTATTCATACAAAAAAGAAAGAAAATCATTTAATGGTAGTGTTCATAATGATAATGATGTCAATAATTGTTATGGTTACCATTTCCCAGCCAGGAACATATATAACTAGTTCTAAGTTGTCTATTTGGTGTATAACTAGCAGAGTAACCAATAGCAATGACTACGTTTTTGACGCTGTGTGTTGTTAAAAATTATCAATTGATCTGAAATCCAACAAAACCCAGAGCATATGGGGATTGGTCGTATGTCACCGATGTCGTCAAGTGTCCAGGTGGTGTGATTTTCAGTTAACACCTCAAACAGGCGAGAACATTTAAAGTAAACTTGATTGAAACAAAACAGGAAAACAACGCAGCAATGAAAAAACAGTCATCCCAAACAATTTTTTATGGTGCACTCTATTTTGATAAGCTACTTTTTTATGGCGAAACTTTCTTTGATTTTTGTTATGGTGAGCTAAAATCGTACCAGACAATTTCTTATGACAGGAAGTTCTGTTTTGGTTTCGGCCTATTACATAAATCTATCTTCACATAAGCCTAACTTTCAGCACGATTCTTAATCGAATCAGTAGACATGTAGTTAATGTTCCCATGTAATGATTTTCAATGGAGATTTTCTTTGCTTCGATCGGTTTACCATGAATTTATCCACTGTCAGACATCTAGAAAGCTTTGTTAGTTTTTGGTGAAAATCATCATGCTTGTTTTAAAGATTTCTTATAGAGGTTATAAGTCCAGGTAAGAAGTTGATGGTCGTGTATCAGTGGTAACTAAACAAAAAGGAACAAGTATGACACAAAGTACAGTTGTGTGAACGCCCACAAAATCTAGAGATATCATCAGGTGCTCCAGAAAGGTAAACACGATCTGTTCCACTCGAGGCACCTGTCGCACTGCCATTGAAAAGTATAGTGTTTTGTCACATCGGTAGTAAACTCTTGATGTATTCAAAATGTGTATAGTCTTATTTGTGAAAAAGAAGCATTGCTACTATCTGTTAAATCATTCTGACAACCGATACACTTCTGTAGTGACAATTGCATCAGTGGTTGAACATATAACTTTGTTCATTTACGTTTTTGAGACAGTCATTTCGCTCTATTAAAAAAAAACGCTGTAGTGACTGCATGCGCAATAACAGTGCAAGGGTTTTGAAATGTAGATTTCATATGCTGGAAATAGGGGAAAATCACTGCCGAAAATAAGAAGTTCACAATTGGAAAGTCGAAATCATCCCGCGTGTCGTAAAAGTTTTCTTCAGGCAGTCAAGGTTATCGAATACAGAGGTGTAAGCCCAGATATGATGCTGATGTTGTATCACCGCACTCTTTATTTTCGAGTTTTATCTAGGTTTATAAGATGCATGAAGTTAATCTTTAATGGGGGTAATAACAAAATTACCGAATAGAGTGAGTTTTCAAGAACCGAAGTCCACGAGACAAAAACACAAATCAGGTGGAAACCACCGACAAAATTGTTGACCACAATTTCAAACGAAATGGTGAGTTAAACCGGTTTTATGGTTAGCCAAACCTTCCCTTCCATTGTGGTAGGAATAAACTGAAAATTGACCAATCAAAGAACATTATATATATAATGGAAACTGAAATTAAAGGAAATGGCTAGCATATTGTCTTTTTTCTGTAACCTTGTATGAACCTGGTTTCAAACCAACAAATTTAAGAACAAATGTTCAAAATGCGCAAAAATAAAGCCATTTTTTCTGTACAAGAATTATCAGTTGGATATTATCAATATTAAAAAAAAGATTATGCTGTGTTTTGCAAAACATGCTGAAATAGATAACGGATCTATAATAAAAGTTTAAGATGCCAGTGATAATCGTGTTACAAATGTAAAAAAAATGGATAACAGGAAACACATACAATGGCTGAAAATTATAATTACATGCCACAATCTGCCCTGCCAGGGAACTACACAGAAAAAAACACTAATAAAAGACAAAAGACAAACGTAGAAAACGATAGGAACTCGGGACAGTCAGACTTGGTACCGGCACTGACAAAAGCAAGCTGTAGGGTTAAACCGGTTTATGGTTAGCCAAACCTCCACTTTAATTATCAGTCCCGTTTCCATTTAGTATAAAAACCTACGAATAAAATCCATATAGGTAGATTCCTAACTCCACAATCTTGAAAGGAGGGAAAAAGACAATACGTAATTTTGAAAGATAGGTCAAGGGGTGCTCGCCGCTATCTCAAGGTAGAACACTGTCGCACTACGGAAGAAAAACTTCCCGAAGGGTTTGGTAAAGAATCGTCATAAATTTTAGTAAACAACGGCAGTATCAGTGAGAGGCCAGTACGTGCAATATTTTCAGGTCACTAGGTCTCACAGCTAATTTAACGGATGCAAGCAGAATATATTGTTGCTATGTCCTATAACGTAAAGAATGTAAGTTACGTCCGAGCTTTTCTGGACTTTTAATCAATTTCTGGCATTTTTTAACAACATTCTCATAAAAAAGAAGCTGCTTACGACTAACGCCATATTTAGATATCAAATGTTCATATCTATTATAAAAATTCTTAAATGTATTTAACAATTTATGAAATCTGTAACCCTGTTGTAAAAGTTTGGCTGTGATAGTAAGGTTTAAAATCGTCAAAAGTAGAACATCGTACCAGTTGAGAAATATTCACCCCGTAGAGTGTCGCTGTCAAGAAAAGGGAAATTAGCAATTGTGAATTCAAAATCATTCTGTTTATCATATATTTTCGTTTTTATTTTACCGAAGTCAGTAATGATAGTTAGATCCAGAACAAAATGGGTAGTACCTGGAATCATTGTTAGCTTTATTTAATTTCAGTTGTTGTGGGTAAATAATGTCTACATAATCTAAAAACTGAGGATTATCAGTAGTAAGGATATCGTCAATATACCTGCTGTTATCACTGAAAATAGAAATAAGTCTATCACTGCTTTGTATTGTTCCGTTTTGAAGTTTCTTCATGAAGTGTTGTTTGTAACAGAAAAGAAAAAGGTCTGCAATTAAAGGTCACAATTTTTACCCATTGGAATATGATAAATAGTGTTGCCAAAACAAATAAAAATATTGTCCAGCAAAAGACTGAGTGCCTTAATCATATCATTACAACTCCAAGAACAATGATTATTGTAGGTAATATTAGAGAAGAATATTTGCTTTTTGTTACAGCAAATGCACTTCAGACCAGAAAATTTAAAAAAAAACGTTTAATAAGTCGTCCCAATTTGGATTTAATAAATTATGTTGAAGGGTAGTATAAAGTGTAGAAAAGTCATTGTATCCTTACAAAAAATCTTAATCCGCATTTTTTTACTGTGTCGGTGCTCCTGCTAGTGGACAGCTAGTGCCCGAGGGTATTCATCAGCGAAGAACTGGCCTGAGACCGTTGCAATATCTAATCTGAAATTTTCTGTAAAACTAAGAAATGTATCCTTCGTGCAGAACTCTGTCCTTTGCTGATGAAGGCTTTCAGTTTAATTTATCTGTATCTTATTTTTTTTTTTTTGCATCTTGTTGATTGTGATATTCCAAATGTCTGATTTTGATCTGCACATGAGACATAAGTTGTCGAAATGGCCATCTGAAGAAACTTAATTCAGAGTATTTAGTTCATATTTCACTTATGTCAAAAGCCCATACTGGACCAATCATCATCCTGAATTCGAAGTTAGTATTTTGAGCTCACTCGATAGAGACAACATTTGTAGATTCAAAACCTTCGCGTTAGTCAGTATTGTTTAGTGCTATATAAATATATTTGATAGCACGAGATACCGTGATATTCATAACTTAACTAAATGAATATGTTTTTGTGATTTACATGTATGTGTACAGTACTCGGGTGATTTTTATATGTTTCATTACGAGTGAGGCTTGTATATCGTTTGTTATTATATAGATTGCGGTGAAAGATTGAACTTTCTCAGTGAAGTAAAAGTGATTATTAACTGTGAAATTACTTTCCATAATTTCACTCTAGGAAGTGACGTCACAATGGCCGTTGTCAACGTTGTTGTTAAGTTAACGTCGCAGCGGATTAACATAGAAAACGTAGTTCATGCAATAAACCTTAAATTAAACCGCTATATATCTGAAAAGATCTATAAAATAAAAACAATAACTAATCCCAAATTCTGATTATCGAAAATATTCAACTCATGATCGAAAAAACGCTGTTATTCACTCATGCGCTACGCACATTCGTGAATTATTGCGTTATTCGATCATTCCTTGAATATTTTGCGATAATCAGAATCTCGGATTAGTTATAGTATAATTATCAAATCGAGCTATTTAATTACATAATTATAATTAACGAGCTTCAGCGAGTTAATCATTATTTGTTATTAAATAGTGAGATTTGATAACCAGCGATATACAAGCATCACGAGTTGTGAAACCTATTTCTCTTCTGATAGACCATTCTGTCGTGTTCTCCAAATTATGTTAAGTTGGGAGAATTTAGTTGTGTTTGTGAATACATTGAAGATTGATTATGTATTTTAAACTTATCCTTAAAATGAATGTAAATATGGTTTCCATAACGAGAACTAGTTGATTATGAAATTTCTCACATCGAGTTCAATAAATTTTGCTAATGTTTGAAAGCGAGGCTTGCCGAGCTTTAAACATTTGAAAATTTATTTAATGAGATGTAAGAAATTTTATAATTGTGAAAGCTGTTTCTCTAATGACTGGAGGAAAAACACCGAGGATTTTATTCCGAATAAATTTGGCGGGAAATGCCACGAAACTTGTTCTGCTCTCTAGAGAGAACAAATGTTTCCACACCGTTCAGGAAAGGTGAAAACTGGATAGAAATTAGAGAAAGTCTAACAATAAATTTTCCCCGTATATAAAGTAGAAACTGTAAACAACGATAAGTGTTGTAGATGTAGGAACTATGTTGCATTATACGCACAGGTATACAACAATCAATAGCAATGACAGGTACATGATTCCTCGCTGGTGACAAACCTGGGTGAAAGCTCGGTTGAATTGTAATTCCAGTTTTAAACATCTATGCAGTAATAAAATTAATTTCTGCTTGTCAGTTGAGTGAAAAATGTTACGAATGATTTGTAATTAAATGTAGGTGTAAATTTCTCTGTCTCTGTGGTAACTGATTCGGATGTCAATTTCCACGCGTCAATGATCCCAATACACATTACATCATAACATCAACACATAACACAGGAAGGAAATTAAACTTATTTTTAGCAATAAAATAATTTATCGGCAATTTGTATGAATTTCCTTTGATCTCACGAATCAAATATTTTTCAGTATTTGCTACTGCCCGAATACGAAAAATATTGGCAAAAAGTATCATAGGCCACGCCTCCTTTGTCAATCAGAATCAAAGAAACAAAGAAATATACATCTTACAGAGACCCTTATCGAATCGTACAACTTTTTTACTAATCAATACTAGTCAATTTCACTATTTTTTGAAAATTAACATTCAGTTTCAAAATTTGTCCCATTATTCTATATATATTTCAAGTGGCCAAAATATATTCAACTGTTTTGGGAGAATGATTTAATAGGTGTGCACACACGGAGCTCATTTTTTCATTTCTTCTTCTTGCCAATGGAATAAAAAATAATGCAGACGACATAATGCAATGAGCACGGATTTTAAAAAAGAATTGCCATGACGTTAGTTTGACTTTATGTGTGAACTCTAGAACAACCAATGAAAATACGGCTGAAAAGTTATCTAATCGTATGAAAGGCCAATGAAATCACCCCGTAGGAAGCTGTACAATGGAAGATGAGGGGATGAGCTTTTGAACGGAGGATAGAGAGCTCAGGTAAATCAAAACATTGCAGACGAAGATGGAATATGTTGCGGAAGTATAGTTTACATTTGTTAAAAGGCTATGTTTAAGGTAATATCTGATTTAAAAGTGCATATATAATAATATATTTCTTCTGTATAAAATTGTATTTTGAAATATCACTACAAATTATGAAAGCTTATTTGAACGGAAAACTGGAGGGTAGCGAGCTCCGTTCAAAAGGTAGTGAGGCATATGAACGGAGGGTAGCGAGCCTAATGATAACAAATAGCGTACTCGAGGAAGCGATGATATTGTACATTTTTTACGAATTTTATCTTCCAGTATGAAATCAAATCTCAGCAATAGGCAAATCCAAAGCTAAACCAATGCCAATAAAATCCATTTTCTCTCGGTATATATTAGATATGCTTAACATTTTTTAGAGATAAAGACTGCGAGNAAAAATATGTCGCACGTGACGTTTCCCGCGGTGAATATCCTTTTCATGGAGTGAATATCCTTTTTTATTCATTTTAATGTCAATGCAACTTTACCATTAGTATTTATATATTATAGAATAATATCCATAGTTGAATTTATTATTGCACGAGCGTACGATTGCAATATATATTCAACGAGGTGGTTTATTACAAGCTAACTTTTGGTTGCTTCAAGGCTTAAGGAAATATAACATTGCTGTACTATAATAATGTAGGTGGTTTATTTATTACTGTATGACTACAAATGTAGATACTAGTATGTCAAAAATGTGGGTGGACCAGTTGGTTATGTTTGTTTGTTTTTTTTTTTTTAATTTTGCTTTTTTTTTCTTTGCTTTTTTAAATATTTTTTTTATTTATTGATTTTTTTGTAAAATATTACGTAACTAGGATAATATTGAAATGATCAAAGATATAGCTGAAAGTATATTTTTACCTTGCAATTATAAGTTTTTGGAGGGGGGTCGTCTTGAACACTTACTGAAAAATTCAAAAAAAAGAAAGCAAAATAAAAGAAAGATACTGTAGTGGTTTGTAAATTTTTAAGTCAAAAGTTATAAAACATAATGTTTTTATCGGTTAAGGGAAGGATAAGAGGTGGCCTTAAAGTCACAAATGATAACGACCCGTAAATGAGCCATAGGGATAAGGATAGCGATCCATAAAAAGGTTAAAATGAGAAACTTTCATAAATATGACGGTCTGTGCGCGTAATTTAGACAAATTGGAAAACGAATCCTGAAACAAAAAGGGAATAGGGGATAAAACAAATTAAGTTATTTGTACCGTACCTGCTTGTTCTTTATTCTATAGAGACATGAAAATGGTCGATTGTATTCCTTGTCAAATGGGATCGAATTGCGGAAGATTTACAGTTGAGTTGTATTCTGCTTTGCCTCCTTCATTGCATGTTTCAATTCAATATGCACTTATTTGCTCCTTTGTAAGTACATCGAGATATGTTTTCAAATGTGTAGTTTGTCCATGACATTAACGTAAGGTTGTCGATAAACTGGTCAATGTCGATATAAACTGCACTTTGGATAGTGGTATTTGCTACTACAGCGAAAATAACATCACCTATACAGCTCGCTCGTTTCTCACTGTCTTGATGAATACGGTTATCCCATGTGAAATCCATAATACCCTTTCAAAGCCAGTTTATCAGGTAATTTATATATCATACTTTTACATCAATTCGTTACATAATTAGCACAGATATGTTCTATTCTGCATAGAATCAACAGTCGATCAACATACCCAGTCTGATAGAGCCATATTAGCCTGCTTTGTCCTGAAATAGCCTTATCAGCCCTGTGATATGGCTAAATCACAGTCTGCTCCGTTAGGCACTAGTCCGATGCCCGAGACTAGTAAACTTGAATTCGGACTAGTAAATATTTTCAACCACTAGTCCGACAGGACTAGCAAGAATTTTTTTGTTGCAGAAATTTGATATTGCATTTTCAAGACAACATGCTTAATTTGCATTGCCTTTCATCACGGTAATTTTTTCCTATTTTTTCGGACTAGTAAAATGGGATTCGGACTAGTAAATGTGTTACCTCAACTAGCCCGAAGGACTAGTTATGAAAAAAGTTTTTGGCGCAGACTGATATCAGCACGGATATGATGATAACTCCTAATTGAAAATTTATGATAAACAGATTAGAACATGGCCTTTTCCATAAATGTACAGTTATAATCCCTCGACCCACACCAACCCTCGACTGACGCCTCGGGATGATAACCGTGCTTATATAGAAAAGACCATGTATTAATAGATTCGCGAACTATAGTCATGATACGTGATTTCAAAGCATACTAAAACCAACCGCAATACGTGAATTTACATAGTGGTATGGCAATTTTCCCGTGAAATTATTTCCTTCAGCATACCGATTTTACTAATGCATTAAATCTTCTCAAAAACTTTTTTAACAGGACATCTATTATAAACACTATTATAACAAAATAATTAAATGCATTTTCAAACCCTTACGTAAAAGATTCAGTCATTGAAATTGCCATTTGAATGCAATTTAAACAATTTTTTGCGATTTTGTTGGTTATTGTTAACATTCGTTGCATAGCACCCCAATAACCAAACTCATCTAACTGACATTCGAAAGGGCAAATGCTTATACGCTCGCAACCAAAAAAATAGTTTTGGTTCTAGGTGTCCTTACAGTAGTTTTATCTTCCTCAACACTGTGAAATACCTTAAATTGACACAAAAGGCTGTTTACAGCCATGTTCGACTGTAACTATGTCCTAAAACATGCACGTGTGGCACATACTAATGCTATATCGAGGAACAAGACGAATAATAAGAGACCATCTTTCTAGATTTTCGACAAAATTTTGAGAATTTTTTTAAAATGGCCTAATGTAGGAACAAAATTTATGCCTAAATTGCCATACTTCTTTTGATGCGTGATTTCATGAGAGGAAAACCCCTAAGGGACCTCCTTCATAAATATTCTATTGCTCTTGGATTTTCATTTACTAGTATTGCGTGCTAGCAATCCTCCGTTCAATATATTCACTACCCTCCGTTCAATACATGAAATACTGGCTCACTACCAATTGAACGGAGCTCCCTATCCTCAAAAGTTTGGTTCAAAAGAGAAAATTGCAATTATTTTTTATTTGAAACAACTCTTTGAAAAGCCCGTTATGCAAATGATTCATTCTAACTATAGCCATATAAAATATATAAAATAGTTTGTTCAAAAATTGTCCATTAAATAGTTATATGCGAAAAGGTCATTTCGTCTGCACGCTTAAAGTCTTACCTGAGCTCTCTACCCTCCGTTCAAATGCTCATTCCCTCAACTCCCATTGTACAGCTTCCTACGGGGTGGAAATGATAGCATAAAAGTTATCACTAAGTGATACGAAAAATAATCTTGTCGTGTAAGAAATAGATATTGCTGCCACATCATAAGAGAACAATAATTATCTCATCATTTATTTTCATTAAACAAGTTTCACAGTTAGCATTTGTTTTTTTTTGGGGTGTGCAATTTAAATATTTGCACCTCAAATATATAAAGGACAAATTTAATAATTATGATAAGTAATTTCTAAGTTATTGTTAAACCATTGTTTAAAGGAAACTTGGAATTAAATTTTAAAGCATTACCCCTTCAAAATTGAATAAAACCTCGACAAAATAAATCACATTTTTGTTTTTGGTACGACTATTGTAAATTTCCATAAAAACACACGCCCCATAAAACTTAATAAAACAAATAAAATTGGACCAAAACCCTATTTTATTATCAAAATGGATAGCGAAAGCTCAAATTGAATGTGAAAACTTGTAAATTCGAAATTCGACCAATATAAAATCTTCAACAGCTCCAAATAATTTGATAAGACTTGGTCTACCATGTTATTTTATCGTACAGTTTCCAGATTTATCTAGCGCTGTAAATTTCAAATTAACGTAAAATTTTGAGGTTTTTACGCAAATTTATTGCTTTTATTTGTTGATTTCTATGTAGATATGACACCCATGAGTGTTTGCACATATGTAGAGCTGATAGTTGTGTTTCTGTTTAAATTAATTTTTTTTTCGAAAATTCAGGTAAGTAAATTTGCATTCAACGAAAGTATCTAAAATCAATTACCCTTTTTATCCCAAATTTAACACCGACAAATTATAAAAATCAATGAATAATTAGCTACATTCTAGCTACCAAAACAATATTTTACATGAAGTCTGGACTATCACAACAATAGCTTCTTTTCAGGATATCAATCATATCAGAGACTCCTACTAATTTCTATGAATTTAAAGATACAATATCTAAAGCTCTGCCATGGGGTACCCCTAAAAAATGAAAAATTACAGAAATCGTGACCACGGAAACTCTCTACGACAATGAAAAATTTGGAATTTGATAAATATTCCAGCCTATAAAACAAACATTAGTCGTGGATTATTCCGTTAATTCCGTTATTCCGTTAACTCGCAAACTAAGCGTTATTGTTTACATTGGGCACCCTGCTATAAAGCTGTGATAAGATTACAGGTATACGGGGAAGTTTAATACAGAATTCCCACAACACCTTTTTTTTCTTTGACGGTGTAAGGGGGCTTACACCCACTACGGCTACGACCCCCTGAAATCCGCATATGAAAGCTATTGTTAATTCATTTTTCTTTATCATTGTATACACCTCAAAGTTCTATTATTACTAAAACACATACAGACAATAACTAGACATTATTATTCACAGTTAATTTGGTACTGATAATTAGGACAAACCAGAAATTACTCCCATTAAGTAACAATTTTCTGGTCAATAATTAAGTTTAATATCTGTGCTCCACTCAGTCGGCGAGTGATAATTAACTGGAAAATAGTTCATATAAGCTATCACTGTTATATATTCAATAACTAAACCGACATATCAAAACAAAAACCAGTTTCATCTATCGACAGTTATGATTTTTCTACACTTTGTACAACGCTTCCACATAATCTGATTAAATCTAAATTGGGACAATTGATTAAATGGTCTTTTAAATTTTCTGGACTGCAGTTTATTTGTTGTAACAAAAAGCAAGGATTCTTTTCTAATATTACTTACAACAATCATTCCTCCTGGACGTGTGATGATACGATTAAAGCACTTAATCTTTTGCTTGACAACATTTTTGTTCGTTTTGGCAACATTGTTTATCAACAGGTCATTGGAATTCCCATGGGTACAAATTGTGCACCTCTCGTTGCACATCTTTTTCTTTTCTGTTACGAACGTGACTTCATGAAAAAATTACAATATGGGACCATACAAAACAGTGATCAACTTATTTCTATTTTCAATTATAACAGCAGGTATATTGACGATTTCCTAATATTGACAATCCCCAGTTTTTAGATTATGTCGACATCATTTACCCACAACAACTGAAACTTTAAAAAACTAAAAATGATTCTAAAAATTGCCCTTTTCTTGATCTAACTATCATTGTTGACTCTGGTAAAATAAAAACTAAAATTTACGATAAAGGGATGATTTTGATTTCAGTATTACTAATTTCCCTTTTCTTGACGGCGACGTTCCTCTAGCCCATCCTACGGAATTTATATTTCTCAACTGGTACGATTCGCAAGCGTTTGTTCTACTCTTGATGACTTCAATGAACGTAACCTTACTATCACTTCGGTATTTTGATATTTATTACCACTGGGCCGATGCCTCTGCTGGTGGACTGTTAGTCCCCGAGGGTATTCACCTACCCAGTAGTCAGTACTTCGGTGCTGACCAGAAAACCGATTTTATTTAAATTTGCAATATCGAAATTTTACCAAATTTTGTTTAAAACTAAGGATTATCTCCCTCATGCATAGCTCTATCCTTAGCTGAATTTAGGCTTTTCTATTTAGACCCTTTTGGTTATTTGTTCTCCATCAGATTTTACACGTTTTGGTTAATGGACTTCCAAATGTTTTGGTTTTATCTGCACTGATGAGACATAAGTTGTCAAAATGCGCATATGCAGAAAATAAATTAACAGTAACTTCGGTATTTTGATATTTATTACAACTGGGCCGATGCCGTTAGTCCCCGAGGGTATTCACCTACCCAGTAGTCAGTACTCCAGTGCTGACCCGAAAACCGATCTTATTTAAATTTGCAATATCGAAATTTTACCAAATTTTGTTTAAAACTAAGGAGTATCTCCCTCATGCATAGCTCTGTCCTAAGCTGAATTTTGGCTTTTCTCTTTAGACCCTTTGTTATTAGTTCACCATCAGATTTTACACGTTTTGGTCAATGGAATTTCAAATGTTTTTGTTTTATCTGCACTGATGAGACATAAGTTGTCGAAATGCGCATACGCAGAAAATAAATTAATAGTAACTTCGGTATTTTGATATTTATTACCACTGGGCCGATGCCTCTGCTGGTGGACTGTTAGTCCCCGAAGGTATTCACCTACCCAGTAGTCAGTACTTCGGTGCTGACCCGAAAACCGATTTTTATTTAAATCTGCAATTTCGAAATTTTATCAAATTTTGTTTAAAACTAAGGAGTATCTCCCTCATGCATAGCTCTGTTCTTAGGTGAATTTTGGCTTTTCTATTTAGACCCTTTTGGTTATTTGTTCTCCATCACATTTTACACGTTTTGGTTAATGGACTTCCAAATGTTTTGGTTTTATCTGCGCTGATCAGACATAAGTTGTCGAAATGCACATATGCAGAAAATAAATTAACAGTAACTTCGGTATTTTGATATTTATTACCACTGGGCCGATGCCTCTGCTGGTGGACTGTTAGTCCCCGAGGGTATTCACCTACCTAGTAGTCAGTAATTCGGTGCTGACCCGAAAAAAAAAGATTTTATTTAGATTTTCAATTTCGAAATTTTACCAAATTTTGTTTAAAAATAAGGAGTATCTCCCTCATGCATAGCTCTGTCCTTAGCTGAATTTTGGGCTTTTCTATTTAGACCCTTTTGGTTATTTGTTCTCCATCAGATTTTACACGTTTTAGTTAATGGACTTCCAAATGTTATGGTTTTATCTGCACTGATGAGTCATAAGTTGTCGAAATGCGCATATGCAGAAAATAAATTAACAGTAACTTCGGTATTTTCATATTTATTACCACTGGGCCGATGACTCTGCTTGTGGGCTGTTAGTCCCCGAGGGTATTCACCTACCCAGTAGTCAGTACTTCGGTGCTGACCCGAAAACCGATTTTATTAAAATTTGCAATTTCGAAATTTTACCAAATTTTGTTTAAAACTAAGGAGTATCTCCCTCATGCATAGCTCTGTCCTTAGCTAAATTTTGGCTTTTCTATTTAGACCCTTTTGGTTATTTGCTCTCCATCAGATTTTACACGTTTTGGTCAGTGGAATTCCAAATGTTTTTGTTTTGTCTGCACTGATGAGACATAAGTTGTCGAAATGCGCATACGCAGAAAATAAATTAATAGTAACTTCGGTATTTTGATATTTATTATCACTGGGCCGATGCCTCTGCTGGTGGACTGTTAGTCCCCGAAGGTATACACCTACCCAGTAGTCAGTACTTCGGTGCTGACCCGAAAACCGATTTTATTTAAATCTGCAATTTCGAAATTTTACCAAATTTTGTTTAAAACTAAGGAGTATCTCCCTCATGCATAGCTCTGTCCTTAGGTGAATTTTGGCTTTTCTATTTAGACCCTTTTGGTTATTTGTTCTCCATCACATTTTACACGTTTTGGTTAATGGACTTCCAAATGTTTTGGTTTTATCTGCGCTGATCAGACATAAGTTGTCGAAATGCACATATGCAGAAAATAAATTAACAGTAACTTCGGTATTTTGATATTTATTACCACTGGGCCGATGCCTCTGCTGGTGGACTGTTAGTCCCCGAGGGTATTCACCTACCTAGTAGTCAGTACTTCGGTGCTGACCCGAAAAAAAAGATTTTATTTAGATTTGCAATTTCGAAATTTTACCAAATTTTGTTTAAAACTAAGGAGTATCTCCCTCATGCATAGCTCTGTCCTTAGCTGAATTTTGGCTTTTCTATTTAGACCCTTTTGGTTATTTGTTCTCCATCAGATTTTACACGTTTTGGTTAATGGACTTTCAAATGTTTTGGTTTTATCTGCACTGATGAGACATAAGTTGTCGAAATGCGCATATGCAGAAAATAAATTAACAGTAACTTCGGTATTTTGATATTTATTACCTCTGGGCCGATGCCTCTGCTGGAGGACTGTTAATCCCCGAGGGTATTCACCTACCCAGTAGTCAGTACTTCGGTGCTGACCCGAAAACCGCTTTTATTTAAATTTGCAATATCGAAATTTTACCAAATTTTGTTTAAAACTAAGGAGTATCTCCCTCATGCATAGCTCTGTCTTTAGCTGAATTTTGGGCTTTTCTATTTAGACCCTTTTGGTTATTTGTTCTCCATCAGATTTTACACGTTTTGGTTAATGGACTTCCAAATGTTTTGGTTTTATCTGCACTGATGAGACATAAGTTGTCGAAATGCGCATATGCAGAAAATAAATTAAGAGTGACTTCGGCATTCTGATATTTTTTACCACTGGGCCGATGCCGTTAGTCCCCGAGGGTATTCACCTACCCAGTAGTCAGTACTTCGGTGCTGACCCGAAAACCGATCTTATTTAACTTTGCAATATCGAAATTTTACCAAATTTTGTTTAAAACTAAGGAGTATCTCCCTCATGCATAGCTCTGTCCTTAGCTGAATTTTTATTTTTCTATTTAGACCCTTTGTTATTAGTTCACTATCAGATTTTACACGTTTTGGTTAATGGACTTCCAAATGTTTTGGTTTTATCTGCACTGATGAGACATAAGTTGTCGAAATGCGCATATGCAGAAAATAAATTAACAGTAAGTTCGCTATTTTGATATTTATTACTACTGGACCGATGCCTCTGCTGGTGGACTGTTAGTCCTAGAGGGCATTCACCTACCCAGTAGTCAGTACTTCGGTGCTGAGCCGAAAACCGATTTTATTTAAATTTGCAATATCGAAATTTTACCAAATTTTGTTTATAACTAAGGAGTATCTCCCTCATGCATAGCTCTGTCCTTAGGTGAATTTTGGCTTTTCTATTTAGACCCTTTTGGTTATTTGTTCTCCATCAGATTTTACACGTCTTGGTTAATGCACTTTCGAATAATTTGGTTTTATCTGCACTGATGAGACATATGTTGTCGAAATGCGCATATGCAGAAAATAAATTAACAGTAACTTCGGTATTTTGATATTTATTACCACTGGGCCGATGCCTCTGTTGGTGGACTGTGAGTCCCCGAGGGTATTCACCTACCCAGTAGTAAGTACTTCGGTGCTGACCCGAAAACCGGTTTTATTTAAATTTGCAATATCGAAATTTTACCAAATTTTGTTTATAACTAAGGAGTAGCTCCCTCATGCATAGCTCTGTCCTTAGGTGAATTTTGGCTTTTCTATTCATGACCCTTTTGGTTATTTGTTCTCCATCAGATTTTACACGTTTTGGTTAATGGACTTCCGAATAATTTGGTTTTATCTGCATTGATGAGACATAAATTGTTGAAATGCGCATATGCAGAAAATAAATTAACAGTAACTTCGGTATTTTGATATTTTTTACCACTGGGCCGATGCCTCTGCTGGTGGACTGTTAGTCCCCGAGGGTATTCACCTACCCCGTAGTCAGTACTTCGGTGCTGACCCGAAAACCGATTTTATTTAAATTTGCAATTTCGAAATTTTACCAAATTTTGTTCAAAACTAAGGAGTATCTCCCTCATGCATAGCTCTGTCCTTACCTGAATTTTGGCCTTTCTTTTTAGACCCTTTTGGTTATTTGTTCTCCATCAGATTTTACACGTTTTGGTTAATGGACTTCCAATGTTATGGTTTTATCTGCACTGATGAGACATAAGTTGTCGAAATGCGCATATGCAGAAAATAAATTAACAGTAACTTCGGTATTTTATTTTTATTATCACTGGGCCGATGCCTCTGCTGGTGGACTGTTAGTCCCCGAGGGTATTCACCTACCCAGTAGTAAGTACTTCGGTGCTGACCCGAAAACCGATTTTATTTAAATTTGCAATATCGAAATTTTACCAAATTTTGTTTAAAACTAAGGAGAATCTCCCTCATACATAGCTTGGTCCTTAGCTATATTTTGGCTTTTCTATTTAGACCATTTTGGTTATTTGTTCTCCATCAGATTTTACACGTTTTGGTTAATGGACTTCCAAATGTTTTGGTTTTATCTGCACTGATCAGACATAAGTTGTCGAAATGCACATATGCAGAAAATAAATTAATAGTAACTTCGATGTTTTGATATTTATTACCAATGGGCCGATACCTCTGCCGGTGGACTGTTAGTCCCCGAGGGTATTCACCTACCCAGTAGTCAGTACTTCGGTGCTGACCCGAAAACCGATTTTATTTAAATTTGCAATATCGAAATTTTACCAAATTTTGTTTAAAGCTAAGGAGTATCTCCCTCAACCATAGCCCTGTCCTTGGCTGAATTTTTGCTTTTCTATTTAGACCCTTTTGGTTATCTATCTTCCATCAGATTTTACACGTTTTGGTTAATGGACTTCCAAATGTTTTGGTTTTATCTGCACTGATGAGACATAAGTTGTCGAAATGCGCATATTCAGAAAATAAATTTACAGTAACTTCGGTATTTTGATATTTATTACCACTGGGCCGATGCCTCTGCTGGTGGACTGTTAGTCCCTGAGGGTATTCACCTACCCAGTAGTCAGTACTTCGGTGCTGACCCGAAAACCGATTTTATTTATAGATTCACTCATGCATCAAGAATACTTGTACAGAATGACAGTATTTTATTTTGGCGAAAGGTGCTCACGACTGATACAATATATTGGTCGCCGACAACTTATAATGGCAGACCCTAAAATTATTGTCATTATGATTAATACATTATAATTATTCATTATCTCCATGTTTGAAAGTACTGTCCATTTTACCAAAATAAACAAATTAAACAATCAAAAGTACTGGCCCTGGGAACAGAAGCTCAGTAGAAAAGACAAAGCTGTCCATTAAGCATTATGCTGGATGTTGTGTCGCTAAATGAAGCCACATGGATGCCTGTAACTCTGTTGGCAGGCATCCACCGTCATAAAATGGTGGTAGCGAGACAACAGCAGTCGTGGCCCTTTCGCTTAATAAATTAATGAAATCATTGAATGCAAAATGCAAATTATAAAATTATACAGACCATTACTGTGACCAGCAATGAATTATCGAATGCAAATGCAAATTATCAAATTATACAGATCATTACTATGACCAGCAACGAATTATTGAATGCAAATGCAAATTATAAAATTATACAGACCATTACTGTGACCAGCAATGAATTATCGAATGCAAATGCAAAATTAAATTATACAGATCATTACTATGACCAGCAATGAATTATCGAATGCAAATGCAAATTATTAAATTATACAGATCATTACTATGACCAGCAACGAATTATTGAATGCAAGTGCAAATTATGAAATTATACAGACCATTACTGTGACCAGCAACGAATTATCGAATGCAAATGCAAATTATCAGATTATACAGATCATTTCTATTACCAGCAATGAATTATCGAATGCAAAATGCAAATTATCAAATTATAAAGATCATTGCTATGACCAGAAATGAAATTATGACATTATTCTTATGAAAAACATAATACCAAACAGTTCCATACAGATCGATCATTACTATGACCAGACATGAAATTATGCCATTATTCCCTGTGAAAAACATGGTACCAAACAGTTCATACAGATCATTACTATGACCTGTAATGAAATTATATCATTATTCCATATGAAAAACACAATACAAACAGTTCATACAGATCATTACTATGACAAGCAATGAAATTATGTCATTATTCCATATGAAAAACATGATACCAAACAGTTCATTCAGATGATTACTATGACCTGTAATGAAATTATGTCATCATTCCATATAAAAAACATGATACCCAACAGTTCATGCAGATAATTGCTATGACCAGCAATGAAATTATGTCCTTATTCCATATGAAAAGCATGATACCAAACAGTTCATTACTATAACCAGACATGAAATTATGACATTATTTCTTATGAAAACATGATACCAAACAGTTCATTATAATGACAAGCCATGAAATTATGCCTTTATTCCTTTTGTAAAACATAATACCAAACAGTTCATACATCATCATTACTATGACTAGAAATGAAATTATGACATTATTCCTAATGAAAACATAATACTAAATAGTTCATACAGATCATATGACCAGCAATATAATTATGTCCTTATTCTTTATCAATGAAAAAGATGATGCCAACAGTTTGTCCTTATTCCTTATGAAAAACATGGTACCAACAGTTCATACAGATCATTACTATGACCTGCAATGAAATTATGACATTATTCCTTATAAAAAACATGATGCCAAACAGTTCATACAGATCATGACTATGACCAGAAGTGAAATTATGTCATTATTCTTTATGAAAAACATGATACCAAGCAGTTCATACAGATCATTACTTTGTCCTGGAATGAAATTATGACGTAATTCCTAATGAAAAACATGATGCCAAACAGTTCATACAGATCATAACTATGACCAGAAATGAAACTATGTCATTATTCCTTATGAAAAACATGATAACAACAGTTCATACAGATCATTACTTTAACCAGAAATGAAACTATGTCATTATTCCGTATGAAAAACGTGATACCAACAGTTCATGCAGATCATTACTATGACCAAAATGAAACTATGTCATTATTCGACATGAAAAACATGATAGCAAACAGTTCATACAGATCACTACTATGACCAAAAATGAAATTATGTCATTATTCGATATGAAAAACATGATACCAAACAGTTCATACAGTTAATAACAAAATTCCGAAGTTACCGTTAATATTTATTTTCTGCGTATGCGCATTTCGACAACTTATGTCTCGTCAGTGCAAATAAAACCGAAATATTTGGAAGTCCATTAACCGAAAAGGTGTAAAAGTTGATTATGAAATTATGTCATTATGAAAAACATGATACCAAACAATTCATACAGATCATAACTATGATCAGAAATGAAACTATGTCACTATTCCTTATGAAAACATGATACCAAACAGTTCATTACTATACATGATACCAAACAGTTTATACAGATCATTATTATGTCCAGCAATGAAATTATGTCATTATTCCTTATGAAAAAACATGATACCAAACAGTTTATTCAGATCATTGCTATGACTAGACATGAAGTAATGTCATTATTCCTTATGAAAACCATGATACTAAACAGTTCATACAGATCATTACTATGACCAGCAATGAATTTGTGTCATTATTCCTAATGAATAAACATCATACACAAGCAGAGCATTTTAAAAGATAATTTTGCAATAAACAGCGTTAGTGGGCCAGATTTGTGACAGCCCATATTTTACCTTAAGTCTCCAAAGAAGTTAATCCACCTTTACAGAAATCTTGTGTGTTGGGCGATACAGATGCCTGATCAATCTGTCAATTTCAAACTTGAATTCAGTTCACAAAATTATCTGGTGTCGGTGTTTGAAACATTATATATATATATATATGCGTCTCGTCATGTCTGTCCCAACACTTTATTTTCCCGACATATTGATGCGTTAGCAAAGCAGCTACTGCGGCCTTCAACATTTAATACCTGCTTTAAACTGAATGTTTCCAACTATTGTACGGGAAACAAAATGCCGCACCAACTATGTCACTCGCTTTGACCTAGATTATTTCTTTAAAATTGGCCACCATGCAAATGATATTGGTATGATATCATGAAAATTTCTTCGAAAATTTACATCTACCATTTGCAAATACATACCTTACCTTGTTGATAGATCAGATTGAGTTTCAGTCTATATCAAACTCTGCTATATTTAACTAGATCATACATTAATAATAATACAATAAATCCACTTTTTATTTACGAAAAACTTATTTTTGACTGGAATACATTCTTGGCTTACTTTATTACTTATGTTAAAGATATATTATCTGAAGCAGATATAGATTAACTTCAAAAATTGTACTGACTCAAAACAAATAGATTATATTAAGAAATAAACAAAATCAAAGTATACTATTTGTAGGATTCTATTGTAGAAACAAAGTTTCAGATAAAGGTAAATTGAATTTATATAAATCTCTAAATTAGATTGTCTACTGAAGAATAATAAAAATAAATAAATCTAAATTCAGAAATCTCATAACAAAATCAGAATAAGTGATCATACTTCACTTAAAGAACAAAGGGGAGACATTTGAAAATATCCAGATAAGAAAGGAAGTACCAGAAATCCAAAGTAATAGAAGATGAACAACACTTCATATTGCATTGTGTGACCAATAATGGTCTCAGACTGTCATGTTACCAATTTAATGTTCCCAGATTATTAATTTCACTCAACTATCACATAATGACAAATCAAAATATATTCTAAATCCACCAATACTAAGTAAACAGATTGGGTTCCTTCTTGAAAAGGGTCATTCGAACTTACAGGACTGTTAAATAATGTTTATTTGCTTGTTTATGTATTATTATTGTTGTTTTGTCATTTATGTTTGTTTATCAGAACTATATATAGTTCAAGATAACAATATTCGAATTTGAATCTGAATTTTAACAAAACTACAGTGACAACACAATCGGATTCGAAACAATTTCTGAAATGTAATATTATTCATGATTTCATGCAAATTCCATAACTTATGCCATTGAAGAAAGCTCTGTATTTATCAAAGTTAACACCACATCAAAGTTCAAGATTACCAGCACTGTATAAATATACAATTAATCTGTGAATTTGTAATCCAAATGTCATGATTGACATGTATTTAAAGAGCATAAGCCCTTAATAATTTTTTCTAACTTGCTTGGTTACATGTACCCCAAATGTTACCCATTACACTTGTCATGTTTGCATGTACGACACGTATCTATAATAACATAGATACTGATTACATTATTGTTCTAGTGGTAAAAGTACTTATACCTGAACTAATACTGTTTGGAGGGACTGGTCTGGGTTGATACCTCCCCATGCCCGAATAGCTTGATTGATTTAATCGCTGATTTCAGGCATCTGCATCTGAGCGACAGACTAGACCTTTCTGTCTTGACCTCACTGTCCTTCTCATAGCTATACTCAACTGCAAACTATGTCTTACATTAGTAAAAGATCCATTAAATCACAATTTAACACATGTAATTATTTGATAAACTATAAAATTCACAATATGACCGGGCTACGTGTACTTGCATGCTAAGATCATAATTCATTTATATCTTAATTGAAAATTTGCTGAAAATACCATTGTGTTTTGGATTTTTCGAACCATATACCATACAATAACAATGTCTAATATTTTGACCAAATACACATATAGGACAACTGCACATTTACAAGTATGTCTCAACAAATGTTCATTAGTGTGCTTTATGTGTATACGCCTAAGAAACTTTGAAACTTTGAAACTTTTTATTTCACTAAAGGCCCCACATGAGGCATAATAGTACAACATTACACATGTAAAATATGGAACAAACATATCATATATACATATAAGGCATGATGTCAGTATCTGGGTTGTTTGGTATTACCGAACCTGAAGACAATTCAGCAACAACGTCTCACATTTCGGAACATAGATGTACATGCAAGTCTACTTTACGTTTACTTAATGTATCGTCTGACAAGAATTAAATTTGTGCACAAATTTTGATCATAACGCTGATCGATTGCTCGTAAATTTTCAATTCCCTTCTAAAATTGCGTTTGTATGTATAAAATTCATTTAGATTTTGTTATTTTAAACACATAAACCTCTGATTTTACCAATATGTATGTGCAAGTTTTGCTACCGCTTAATAAAATGGCTCTAAATGTAATTCTCAAAACTGGTCAAATCCGGATAATCACGCGAGCAGCATTTCCAGAAAATCATTTTTACTTTCACTTTTGCAAATAGGGAAAAGAGAGATAACTCGGGAATTATATTGAACATATAAAGCATTTCATTACTAAAATAATTCAATTTATTCTTTATCGAATAAATTTGCTTATTTAAATTTGCAATATCGAAATTTTACCAAATTTTGTTTAAAACTAAGGAGTATCTCCCTCATGCATAGCTTGGTCCTTAGCTAAATTTTGGCTTAATGGACTTCCAAATGTTATGGTTTTATCTGCACTGATGAGACATAAGTTGTCGAAATGCGCATATGCAGAAAATAAATTAACAGTAACTTCGATATTTTGATATTTATTACCACTGGGCCGATGCCTCTGCCGGTGGACTGTTACTCCCCGAGGGTATTCACCTACCCAGTAGTCAGTATTTCGGTACTGACCCGAAAACCGATTTTATTTCAATTTGCAATATCGAAATTTTACCAAATTTTGTTTAAAACTAAGGAGTATCTCCCTCATCCATAGCTCTGTCCTTGGCTGAATTTTTGCTTTTCTATTTAGTCTCTTTTGGTTATCTATCTTCCATCAGATTTTACACGTTTTGGTTAATGG
>MJUU01007136.1:0-27993 GCA_002080025.1 Modiolus philippinarum
TTCAAGGGGAAATCGTATACTATCACTATTCACTCATGGTTTTTTTATCTAATAAATATTCGTCACCAGTTACTCTCTCTATAACGAATATATTGTTAAAAGGATAATATAAATACTGTGGATGCATTTATTTTCGTGGGTTCCAATTTTCGTGGTTTTGCTAAAATTCATACATTCCTGGGTTCCTGAATTCGTGGTTTCATACTCTCGCCATTGAAAGGTTATTGGAATTTTGTATTTCGTTGGGTTTTTAATTTCGTGGTTAGAGTCAACCACGAAATCCACGAAAATTGGCTCCCCACGAATAATAGTGCATTCACATATTATCCTTTTAACAATATATTCGTTATAGAGAGAGTAACTGGTGACGACCTGTCAGACTTACTAGAAATGTATAGGAATCAAAAGTGTAGAACCAGAGATACACGTCAGTGTTATGTATAACCCGTGTTATGCTTAAACCGCAAGCAACGTAAAAAATGTGAGTGAATTAAGAATGTAGCCCGTTTTACCCGTCTCAACTGTAGTGAATAACAATTGGTTATTTTCGTTAGTGCCGTAGATAGTAGTTAATACCCTTTTTGGGTGCACATTTTCCGAAAAGCTTTTCGGAAAATTTGCACCCAAAAAGGGTATTAACTACTATTATAAGAGCTAATTTTTATTTGCCTTAGTTTGTGTGCAGCAAATTACTGGGTCAACTTCTTTATTGTGTCCATTTAATTACTGTATCAAGCTCTTTACTGTGTCCTCATTCATTTTGAATTTGTTTCAGTGTTCGACATACTGCGGTCGTATCATGCTGCGCTCGGCGTAGCCCTTTATTGATATATAATAAATCAGGACCTATATTTTCATAATTGTCACAATTGTCTTTTGTCCAAACGCACTTAAATTTGCAATTACCATATTGATTCAGGGTTCATTGAGTGGAGTATTCTGGATGCCATTTGGTGACAGCTCTTTTAAAGAGCCAATTGATATTTCAGCATGTGGAAAACAGCTTTGATATTAATTTCATCATTATACAAGGCTATCAACCAACATCGAATTCCAACTTCTTTGAACCTGACAGCAAATGGAATTAACACAGTCGCATTTACAAACTAATACAAAAATATAGTCAAAAATAAGGTCCACTCAGACAAGAGACAACCAAAAGCTGTTTTGGCCATCTCCCTATTTTGTTATTGTTCAGGGGACATTGAACTAAACACGGGACCAAAAAATAAAAATAACAGTAAATTTATGCGGTTTATGGGAAAGCCCCGTTACATGGTCCCCGAAGATGTTTGCTGTGATGACTAATGTTTGGCATTACCGTTCATGTATTGAACTTTGCTCTGCTGAATATGATCCACTACAAGGATCAAATGTTAGGTGATGTTCTGCAAGTGTCATAGCATCAATACTGACTCATTAAGTTATCATAGCTATGAGCTACAAACATGAAACATGTTTTCACCTCTTCTCAATTTAAACATTAGTATAAATTGTGACTTCAATGCATCATTTTTTTACCCAGTTTACTCAAATATCCCGAGATGAAGATATAATAGTAATAGCTGCAATATCAGTGCTAAATCAATCAAGTACCAGCAGAAGATAATCATAAATGTAAATGGCAGGAGTGTTCTAGATAGAAAACTGGCAGATAGCATAAGCTATATCAAACCAAATACTATATGTGGCATAGAATCCTGTTTGAAAGGCATCAATGTCGGAAAAGCCTCGAAAATAGAAACAATCAATTCATCGCAAGTGTTATCAGAAAATTGCAACGTATACTGGAATGACAGAGGCACTCTGCGTTGTGATGTTTTCATCGGAATCCATGAAGACTTAGTATGATCAGAAACCCGCCAGTTTGTGAAAAATGCGACATATAATGGCGCAAAATCAAATTCAAGAAGTAAAAGAGACCTATGCATGAAGAACAACAATAAAAGCGTTGTTCCTATGCTTGTTTTTTTTACCATGTATTTATAGAGACTTTGTCTCACCTTCATTTACTCCATATCCTTTTATTCACCATAGCATCATACTATATGGCGCAGAGAAATAAAACCGATATTGTTATAGGTAATTGAATATTGTAAGCATTCTATAATGCATTGTATTGATTGTTTTTATTTTGTAAGGCCTTAATATTATGTAATTTGTTTGGCCTTTTTATGTAACTTGTTTGCAATAAATAATTTAAATTAAGATTTTAACACAGAGAATTTTCTAGAAGTTTTCCTTACATAATCATTCCAGTCATGTGATTATCAGTTGATTAGAATGTTCAAGTTATATCTTGTGAATGATTTTTCTAGAAATAATAAATGTATATAAGGTAGCGGTTAAGTCAGTCAGTTTAATAAGTTTATACAGGATTAATTGGTTTATACAGGATTATTANGAAGTAAGTTACATCAATCGAACTCACCCCTCCAATATTTTTAGCTTCAAAAAATAAAATTAACATAGACACCTAATGGGTAACTTTTTTAATTACGGATGAAAAATTATAGTATTTGCTGTCCGAGTTCGTATATATATTATAAATAAATTTTACAAGAAAAATTGGAAAAATTTCATGAAATAAAATTATAAGAATTTTTTTCTGGAGATTTATAGAAATCAAATGGACAATACGCACATCTTTTGTATTTGAAATCGACATAAGTTATTGTGAATCTGTTATCAACTACATTGTATTTAGTGAGGATTATAAGAAATATTCATTTGGACATTTAATGGTGGACTTTAGTAAACTATTAATTTGGATATTTACTTGGACTTCATTATTGTCAGATATGTTACTTTATATATTTAATTTGTAAAATAATCATTTTTCGTCTGATTAAAAGTTTAATTTGAGCCAATTTTTTCATTATTGCTGACATTTATTGGTCATTTCTACCACATAACAGAAGTAATTGGGGGCTATCGTCCGGGATCTTCGAAATTGCTTAAGAGAGAAATTATTATATTTTTGTCAAATAGAAAATCTTTAAAAGTCAGCAATAAATTTTTTTCAAGATGTCTTTTGATCAAGAACAATTCATGTCTACGTGTCCGTGTCAGGTGGAGAATTTTGGGAAGCTTAAAAAGGATGAGTTGATTATTTTAGGAAAACATTTGAAATTAAAAGTAAAATCAGGAATGAGAAAATTAGAAATTCAAAGAGTAATTGCAAATTATTTGGTTGAAGAAGACATTTTCGATGAATCTTTTTTGGAAACTTTTGAAAATCTGACACCTGATTTGGAAATTAAAAAATTAGAAATTCAAAAAGAATTAGAAAATTAAAATTAGAAAGAGAAAGAGAAAGAGAACAAAGAAAATTAGAAATTGAACAACAGGACAGAGAAAAAGAAAGAGAGCTAAATTTTCAATCAGAAATGAAAAAACTAAAATTAGCTGAAAAGAGTCAACACCTTTCTCAGAATTCTCAGACTTTTGATGTTGCCAAAAACATCAGGTTGGTCCCCCTTTTCAAGAAAAGGATGTTGACAAATATTTTCTGCATTTTGAGAAAATAGCTCAAAATTAAGGGTGGCCAAACACAATTGGTCAATGTTATTACAGAGTGTGTTAATTGGTAAGGTCAGGGAAATATACACTCAGTTGTCAGGAGAACAGGCTTCACATTATGACACTGTAAAAAGAGTTGACTCTTAAAGCCTATGAACTGGTCCCTGAGGCCTACCGGCAAAAATTTAGTGACCAAACCTATGTAGAATTTGCTAGAACCAAAGAGCAGCTATTTGACCGTTGATGTACATCAAAGAAAATAAATAACAATCATGCGAAATTACGTCAGCTAGTTTTAATTTAAGAATTTAAAAGGTGTATTATTACTGACATTAAAACTTTTATTGATGGACAAAAAGCTGAAACTTTGGAAATTGCTGCACGTTTAGCTGATGATTTTTCACTTACACATAAAACAAAATTTTTTAATAAACCACAGAAATTTTTCAAAAATAATAATTCCACAAATTTTTCATCCAAACCTACAAATGATGTAAAAAGTAGGCAACGTCCTCTCCATAATGTTTATTTGTCTTCGGACATTGTTTCTGGACCTATGACCCTAGGTATCAAGTCATCATTGCCCTTTGAAGGTGTACAACTTCTTGGTAATGATTTAGTTGGGGATAAAGTTCAAAGAAATCCTATTGTGACAGACAAGCCTTCTTTTGATCAAGTTAATGATTCTGCTGAACAGGAGTTTTCTGTGTTGTATCATGCCTGTGCGGTTACTCGTGCTATGAAAAAGAAATATGTGGAAGCTCAGAAAGTTGATGAAAATAGCACTGATGGTTTTGATTTGTCGGATACATTTATGTGTCAGCTTAGTTATTGTTGGTAACCATACAAGCAAGCCCTTGGAGTTTCCTGATAGTTCATTGGTTCAAGGTGATGTTTTTTTCTATGTCTACCTTCAGCAGTTAGCAATATAGAGACCCTGAAGTTTCAAGTCTTTTCAATAGGTCTGTTGATGAAAGTGAGTCTTTGTAAGAACCTATCACTTATTTTACCAAAAATGGTATTCTTATGTGTAAATGGAGACCTTCTGATGTATCTGCTGATGCAGAATGGGCAGTAAACTATCAAATTGTAGTACCAAAGGTGTAAAGAGCTGAGATATTAAGCACGGCCCATGATACTGCCTTGTCAGGACACTTGGGTATTGAAAAAACTTACAACAAAATTTTGAATTATTTTTATTGGCCTAATCTTAGAAAAGATGTCTCCAATTACTGCAAGTCTTGTCATACATGTCAGTTAGTAGGGAAACCAAACTAAGTTATTCCAAAGGCACCTCTTCAACCTATACCTGCCTTTGAGGAGCCTTTTAGTAGAATATTAATAGATTGTGTAGGTCCTTTACCAAAAACTAAATCTGGTTATCAGTACATGTTAACTATCATGTGTGCATCCACAAGGTTTCCTAAAGCTATCCCTTTAAGAAATATAAAGACTAAGACCATAGTGGGGGCTTTAACTAAATTTTTTACCTTGTTTGGCCTACCTAAATCTATTCAATCAGACCAAGGTTCAAACTTTATGTCAGGTATTTTTCAGCAAGTAATGTATGAATTAGGCATTAAACAGTACAGATCATCTGCATATCACCCTGAAAGTCAAGGCGCCTAAGAGCGATTACATCAAACCTTAAAAAATATGATGCGGACCTATTGTTTTGACACAGAGAAAAATTAGGATGAAGGAATTTCTTTTCTTTAATTTGCTGTAAGAGAAGCAGTCCAGGAATCATTAGGTTTTAGTCCATTTGAATTAGTTTTTTGGACATAAAGTTATGGGTCCACTAAAACTTTTTAATGAGAAAATTTTATCTGAGGAAAAAAACAAACACTTAAATCTCCGTGATTATGTTTCGGATTTTCGCTCTAAAACTGTAAAGGCTTGTGAACAAGCCAATAAAAATCTTAAATCTAGTCAAGTATCTATGAAAGCCAAGTATGACCAAAAGTCTGTAAAACGTAATTTTGCCCCTGGTGATAAAGTACTTGTATTACTTCCTCTCCCTGGAAAGCCACTAGAAGCCTAATATTTTGGTTCATACATTGTTGAAAAGAAACTGAGTGATTTAAATTATATTATCAAAACACCTGACAGAGGTAAACATAGTGGGTTGTGTCATATAAATATGATAAATCTTATATAGATACAAATAGCACAAATATTATACATTCTGTAAATATAGTTAGTGTTGACCCTGACAATTCTGTAAATGACTTTTGTGAAAAGATTGATTCGCCATCTATCACACCGAAGCTGGAATATTCAGAGATTCTTCAAGATTTGAATTCAAAACTTCAACATTTACCAACGATTCAAAAGGAACATTTAAAACAGTTTCTCAATGATTTTGAACAACATTTGTTTCCGGACATTCCGATACGAACTGATGAAATATTTTACGATCTTGATGTTGGTGATTCAGTACCGATAAAACAGCATCCATATCGACTGAATCCGATCAAATAAAAGTATCTGCATGATGAAGTTCAGTATTTTTTAAAAAAATGACTTTATTGAACCTAGCAAAAGCAATTGGAGCTCGCCTTGTATTTTAGTTCCAAAACCTGATGGAACTTATCGTATGTGTACGGACTATAGAAAACTAAACAGTGTTACAAAAACTGACTCATTTCCGATTCCGCGCATTGATAACTGTATTGACAAAAATGGAAATGCCTAATACATTACAGAAATTGACTTGTTGAAAGGATTTTATCAAGTTCCTCTTTCAGAGCTTGCAAAAGAACTTTCCGCTTTTGTTACAACCGATGAACTTTTCCAATACAAAGTGATGGCTTTTGGCTTGAAAAATTCGCCGGCAACTTTTCAGCGTCTCATCAACAGTGTAATTTCTGGAATTGATGGTTGTGATGGTTGTGAAGCATACATTGATGACATTCTTATATATAGTGACACTTGGAAAGAACATCTTCAGATATTTCGAACATTTTTCGACTGTTTAAGTAGTGCTATGTTAACAGTCCATCTCTCCAAGAGTGAATTTGGAAGTGCTTATGTAAACTATTTAGGACATGTTGTAGGTCAGGGTCAGGTAAAACCTATTGATGCTAAAAGTAGTGCTATTTCTAGTTTTCCAAACCGGAGAATAGGACATAAGACATAATTGATGCGTTTTCTGGGAATGGCTGGAACTTATAGAAAATGTTTGTCAAAACTTCTCTTCATTTAGTGAGCCTTTGACTAAATTATTGAGAAAAAATGTGTAAAAGTTCATTTGGTCTTTTGAAGAACTAAAAGCCATCCTATAAAAGTGCGCCAGTTTTAGCAACAATTGTCAATTTAAATTAGCTGTAGATGCCAGTGATGTTGCTGCTGGTGGTGTTTTATTACAAGAAGGTAAGGATGATACAGACCATCCAATTTGTTATTTTTCTAGAAAATTTAATAAACACCAGAGAAACTGCTCCACCATTAAAAAAGAATGTTTATCTCTGATTTTGGCTTTACAACATTTTGCAATTTATGTTACAGCTTCAATTCAGCTTATTATTGTATATACTGATCATAACCCACTTTAATTTATTCATAAAATGAAAGATAAAAATCAAAAACTTTTGTGGTGGAGTTTGACTTTGCAAAATTTTAATCTAGACATAAGACACATTAAAGGAAAAGACAATGTCATTGCAGATGAATTGTCCAAGAGTTCAATTTTTACATGACACCTCATTGTAAATAGATTTGTTTGCTATTAAATGTTTTCATTGCATTCAAATATTTTCTTTTGGGGAGGCGTTATAGGTAATTAAATATTGTAAACATTCGATAATGCGTTGAAAAATTCGTTGGCAACTTTTCAGCGTCTCATCAACAGTGTTATTTCTTGAATTGACGGTTGTGAAGCATACATTGGTGACATTCTTATATATAGTGACACTTGGGAAGAACATTTTCAGATACTTCGAACACTTTTCGACAGTTTAAGCAGTGCTTTGTTAACAGTCAACCCCTCCAAGAGTGAATTTGGATGTGCTTATGTAAACTATTTAGGACATGTTGTAGGTCAGGGTCAGGTAAAACCTATTGATGCTAAAATTAGTGTTATTTCTAGTTTTCCAAACCTGAGAATAAGACACAATTGATGCGTTTTCTGGGAATGGCTGGATATTAAAGAAAATTTTTGTCAAAACTACTCTTCATTTAGTCAGCCTTTGATTAAATTATTGAGAAAAAAGTAAAGGTCTTTTGGTCTAAAAGTTGTGATGAAGCATTTGAAGAACTGAAAGCCATCCTAGAAAGTGCGCCAGTTTTAGCAACACCTAATTTTGATTGTCAATTTAAATTAGCTGTAGATGCCAGTGATGTTGCTGCTGGTGGTGTTTTATTACAAGAAGGTAAGGATGGTATAGACCATCCAATTTGTTATTTTTCTACAAAATTTAATAAACACCAGAGAAATTGCTCCGCCATTAAAAAAGAATGTTTATGTCTGATTTTGGCCTAACAACATTTTTAAATTTATGTTACAGCTTCAATTCAGCCTCCGCCGTGCGCGGTCCCGGCTTATGAATAGGCCCGCAGCATCCTCTGAGCTTGGAGTATGAGTCTTCCTAACAGAGGACCCCGAGGGAACCCCGGGATATAGAAATAGGACCTAGTATCTCCGGCTTGCGGGGTGTGACCCCTCCTAAACGGAGGCTGACCCCGAGGGTCCCGGGATATACAAATAGGACCCATTCCGTGGTTATGCGGGATAAATAAATACACAACCCATCTTTCGGATGGGATGTAAACTCAGGTCCACGGTAGGAAGAAATGCCACGCTTCCTGCAAGTTAAAGAACCCTTGTAGCAAGCTTTTTTTTTAGTGGTCCGTAGGTGATCGGCTACAAGGCTAAATTCTCCGCCTTTTCGATTTCACCCTACTTTTCCAGTGGCTGTCAGAATTTCCCGTCCCATTGCCCTTTCCATACCCCAAAGTGATTATTTATTAACAAACTTGTTCTCGTCTTGATATAGCTGAAATATTGCTGAGTAGACGTTATTCAATCAATCAATCAATCAATCAATCAATCAATTCAGCCTAATATTGTATATACTGATCATAAATTTATTCATAAAATGAAAGATAAAAATCAAAAATTTTTGTGGTGGAGTTTGACTTTGCAAAATTTTAATCTAAACAAAAGACACATTAAAGGAAAAGACAATGTCGTTGCAGATGCATTGTCAATAGTTTAATTTCTATATGACACCTCATTGTAAATAGATTTGTTTGCTATTTAATGTTTTCATTGCATTCAAATATTTTCTTTTGGGGGGACATGTTATAAGTAATTAAATATTGTAAACATTCTTTAATGCATTTTATCGGTAATTTGTATGTGTTTCCTTTGATCTCACGAGGCAAATATTTTTTCAGTATTTGAAATACGAAAATACGAAAAAATATTGGCAAAAAGTATCTTAGGCCACGCCTAATTTGTCAATCAGAACCAATGAAACAAAGAAGTATATATCTTACAGAGACTCTTACCGGATAGTACAAATTCTTTTACTATTCAATACTAATCAATTTCACGATTTGTTGAAAATTTACATTCATTTCAAAATTTGTTCTCTTAAATGATTTAGTTAATTACCGATAAAAAGAATAATAGAAGTTTTGTCTTTGATACAAGAAATATTGGCTCCAATAATGGACTTACCCACAAGGGGCTCGTCCATTATTGTTCGCCAATATTTCTTGTATCAAAAGCAAAACTTCCATTATTCTATATCATTCTAGTCATGTGATTATCAGTTGATTAGAATGTTCAAGTTATATCTTGTGAATGATTTTTCTAGAAATAATAAATGTATATATATAAGGTAGCAGAAAAGGGTTAAGTCAGTCATTTTAATAAGTTTATACTGGATTAATTGGTTTATACAGGATTATTACGCACATCTTTTGTATTGGAAATCGACATAAGTTATTGTGAATCTGTTATCAACTACATTGTATTTAGTGAGGATTATGAGAAATATTCATTTGGACATTTAATGGTGGACTTTAGTGAACTATTAATTTGGATATCTACTTGGACTTCATTATTGTCACATATGTTACTTTATATATTTAATTTGTAAAATAATCATTTTTCGTCTGATTAAAAGGTTAATTTGAGCCATTTTTGTTTTTCATTATTGCTGACATTTATTGGTCATTTCTATCACATAACAATATTCTAACATGGCTCTTGTTAATCGTCAACCAGTATAATACTTGATAACCATACACTTCGCACATGCGCAAATGGTATCGGAATAAGAGTAAATGGGATGTAAAACAACCATGTTTTTAATTTTGTTCGTCTTAGTATGTGAAGGAAATCATGCCATTCAGACACGTAGATGTGTATTGTTTTGCATTCAATTTGGATTTTGAACTTTAATCTGTTTGAAAACGTCAGATTGTGTATTTTGACGTCATAGACACACACCTCAATGAAGACCGGAAATACGCTTACTCTTAGGTCGCTTTAGGATGGAAAATTCCATTTTCTGTCATATTAGAATCGAAATAACTCATGGCAAGTATATGGTTATTGTCATTTAACCATTGGCTGGGCTTTTATAAAGAACATGCTAGATTTGATATTCACCAGCAATTCGTAAATTTAACCCTGGCTAACGCTCTTGGTAAAATTCTAATTTAAAGGCCTAGCCCATGGTTAAATGACATTCGAATATAAAGGCCCAGCCTATGTATAAATGACAATAATCATATACTTTCTTAATTGAAAACCCAAAAGCTTCATTAGAAAAGGTAAACAATGGGAAGCCAAAACACATAATACTTGCAGGCGATTTCAACTGCCAGAGACGTCGACTCGAAAAGACTAGAAGTACAACATGGGCTGCAGATCGAGACGCACAACAGTCTTTGCTCGACTTCAATTAAACGACCAGCCCACAAGAGAAGGAACATGCTAGATTTGATATTCACCAGTAATTCTTTGCTTGTAAAATCAACAGGAAATGTACCTGAAATCGCAGACCAAGATATTGTCATTATGCACTCAATAACAAAACCTTACTTCTGCAAACAACAAACAAACAACCATTCAAGTGATATATATGTTCTAAAGCAAATTGGGATGATGTCCAAAAAGATATCAAAAGGGTCAGTACAGATGGTATAAATTACATTGAAGTACAATGAAAAAACAATAGAAGAATATTGGGAGGATATAGGAGAAGCGCCACTGAGATAAAAAAAAATGGTCCAATATATATCCGTAAAGAAAAAGCAGAGACCCTTAACCACCAATTTAAGTCTGTATTCACAAAAAATCCAAGTGAAAAAGCACCGTCAAAACTTCCAAAGAGCTGGAAAAAAATGTATACCCATGTTGATCATCACAGCAGAAGGTGTTAAAAACTACTGAAAAACATCAATTCAAGTAAAGAAGTATGTCCTGACAGTATTCAGCAAAAATTGTGCAACAAGTGTCGCTCCAACTACCTACAGATTTGCTTAGCGCAAAGGTAGCACCAGTGTTTAAAAAAAAAGATGTTCATGCAGCAAAAAACTACAGACCAGTCTCACTGACCTGTGTGTCCTGCTAGCTACTAGATAGAACGCATAATCTGTAAGCATTGCGAGAGAAAAACAAAATTTAAACTACCCTAAACCATGGCTTTCGGTCCGGCAACTCATGCACAACTCAACTACCAGTAATAACGGAAAACCTCGTGCGAAATTACGTCAGTAATAATATATATAAGCCGATATAGCTATGTTAGACATTTCCAAGGCCTTCGACACCTTGACACACAAAAAAATGCTTTTGCAAAGATGTAAAAGTATGGAATGAATGGAAACTAAAGTATGGAATGAATGGAAACATTAACAAATGACTGTCACAGTTTCTCACAAATAGAAGAAATGATATAGCTTTGAGTGTGAACAATCATTTAATCCCTTGTAGAATCCGGATTACCACGAGACACTATAATAGGCCTTTCTTATTCTTGTACCATATTGATGACCTACCGGACTTTGTCAAATCGCTTGTACGACTACAGTGTACTTGCTGGCGAGTGTCTCCTATATGGGCAGATAAAATCTCACAGGGACCATCCCGTACTCTTACAAAACCTATCAAAATTTGAAGGAGGGGCAAGCATATGTGATATGAAGTTCAAAGGAAAGAAATGCTACATTATGTCAATAAAACAAAAATCATGTCACCTTTACCAACTGGATAGCACTTAACTAGACCAAGTGAAGTCCACCCCTTATCTAGGATTAAATTTATCAATTGACTTGAAGTAGACTAAAAATATAACATCAAAAACAAAGCAAGCTGTACATTTGATTTCCTCAGAAGAAATTTCAGACACTGCCAGCGAGGGTGCAGAATGGCCGCCTATCTAGCCAAGGAATGATTTTTACTGGAATATGGAACTGTCATCTGGGACCCATACTTAGACAAAGACATTGATAAGCTCGAGGCCTTCCAAAACGAGCAGCCCGTTTTATACGGAAAAAATATAAATCAAGAGACACTGGCTGTGTAAAAGTGTTGAAGAAAACCAAACTAAAGCCACTCGAAGACCGAAGGAAAGAACAACAGTAAATCTGTAAAGTGGTCGAGGGGATGGTATCGGCAATAAACAAGTTTCTGAGAAAAAAAAACAACGGAATAAAGACAAATAACAGTTACCAAATTTAAGCACTGTGTATCATCAAAAATTATCAAAAAGCAAAAATGCAAATAACACCAAAGCATTCCAACTTATCACATGCATAAGTGAAACCTACATGAACTCTCTCTTTCCGAGGACGATCATCAATGGAACCACCTGGAAGTAAAGGTTGCGTGTGTAAAAGCACATGATGGCTTTGTGACAGCCCACCATGCCTTTTACTAATAACGTACTCTTATTCCAATGCATACTAGTATATAACTTCGTCGGTTCCTGCACTACACACAGATACAGATACCACCTGAAGATGTGCATGGAATAAATAAAGTTGCTTTTTACAATTTTGAAGGGTTAATAATTCAACTATGAATATCTTCTGGAAAAAAGGAGGGATGTACTTTGTCAAACATGTCCGGGTTCATAAATTTTGATGAAATGTTTTTTAGTTAGAGTATACCATCTGAAGATGTGCATCTAATAATGGTTGCTACTCGAAATTTTGAAGAGGGCGTAATTCAACTTTGTATATTTTAAAGGGAGATGTATATCATGATGTTCATACTACTTCTACTGTGTCCACACTTGTATTACATCAACAAACACGTTTATTTGCACCTACAATAATGCTACAGGGTTCAAGCAGCGTTAGTATAACTAGCTGCCTTTTGGCGAGAGCTCTAGTTAGATTGCCTATGAAAGTCATAGCTCGTATGGGCCATTCATCTTTTTTGTGAACACATTTATATGTAAATGTAGTTCAGATGACTGTCAGTGTGATTGGAAGTCTGTTAACCCCACTCTAAATTTTAGTATAAAATTATTAGGTTATCGAAGTTTTTCCGGTAAAAGCATCAGCAAAAAAGTAAGTTTTTGACCTTTTAAATGTAGTCTGTACAGGTATCAAATAAAATTTTAATGTTTTTACCTGCTTCACCAACGTTGACCGTAGGTCTAGGAGCCGCTCTACTCTGTCCGTCCGTCCGTCCGTCACACTTTGGGGGTATCAAGCTTGTGTAATCTGAAACCTAAACACATTTAACCAGATACTTCTGAAACCTTACATAGTTGTTCTGGACACATTGAAGATGTGCACCTTGCCTTTTGGTGAGATTTTAATAAAAATTGTCAAATTTATCCATTGTTGAACTTAGTCATTTTTTCATCAAATTTTAACATTACGGTACTGAGTTTGTGTAATCTGAAACTCTGACAACTTATACCTGATGCTTTTGAAATTTTGCACAGTTGTTCTAGACACACTGAAGATGTGCAACTCCTCTATTGGTGAGATCTGAATGAAAATTGTCGAATTTATACATTGTTGAACAGCATATTTCAACATTACAGTGCCTGGTTTGAGTTATCTGAAACATCCGCATCTCTGACTTAATACCTTTGAAATTTTGTACTATTGTTTGAACGCATTGATGATGTGAACCTTCCTTTTAGGCCAGGTTTGATTAAAAAATGTCAAATGTATCCATTATTGAACTTGGTACTTTATCTCATCATATTCATCATATTCATCGAGGTACTGATCAGTTTTTGTCCAGAGATGTTGCAGAGTTTTGAATGCAGTGATCATGGGCAGCTATTCCTTAACTTTTGCATCGCTTTGACATATTTATGTGTCGCCTGCTGTAAGCTGAGTCGACACATAGGGATTACTATCCGTCGTTTTACGTCGTCGTCGTCGTCCTGCGTCGTCCCGACAGTTTTTGAATCCACAACTCCTTCAAAACCACTTGTCTGATTCCTACCAAACTTTCAGGATATGTTGTTTAACTGGTGTAGTTGTGCACCTGATACTTAGAATTTTGATTTTGCAGATTTTAGAGGTTAACAGAGCCAAAATTGCTCATTTGTGAGTCTGTTGGTTTTGAATCCGCGACTCCTTCAAAACTGCTAGTCAGATTCTAACAAAAACTTTCAGGATAAGTTGTTCATTGGGTGTAGTTGTGCATCTGATACTTAGAATTTTGATTTTACAGATTTTAGAGTTTCACAGAGCCAAAATTGCTCATTTGTGAGTATGTCTGTTTTGAATCCGCAACTCCTTCAAAACTGCCATTCCGATTCCAACAAAACTTTCAGGATATATTGTTCACCTGATGGAGTTGTGCACCTTATATATAGAATTTTGATTTTACAGATTTTAGAGGTTCACAGAGCCAAAATTGCTGATTTGATAATCTGGATAGTTAATCCCCAATTCCATCACAACTATAAGTCAGATTACAACCAAACTTGCAGGATATGTTGTTCAACTGATGTAGTTGTGCATCTGATACTTAAAATTTTGATTTTGAAGTTTTAGAGGTTCACCGAGCCAGAATAGTTAAATGTTAATTCTGTTTGTTTATGTGGAAATTCTTCAAAACTGTAAATCATATTCAAACCAGCTTTTCAGAATACATTGATTACTTGATATAGTTACTCACCCAATATTTAAAATTTTGATTTTACAGATTTAAGAGGTTAACAGAGCCAAAATAGCTCATTTGTTAATTGGGTTTTTGAATCTTCGACTCCTTCACAACTGTCTCAGATTCCAACCTAATTTTCAGTATATGGTGTATATCAGGTCTGGTTATGCACATTATACTTAGATTTTTTTTACCGATTCTAGAGGTTTGCCAAGCCACTAAGCTCATATGTTAAATCAGATTGTTAATCTGCAAGTCCTTAAAACTGTAATTCATATTCTTAACCAAATTTGCAGAATATGTTTTTCTCCTAATCTAGACATGCACATTTTAAGTTAAATTTTAATTTTGCATATTTTAGAGCTTCACTGTACCAAAAATGACTCTTCTGTAGTGCAGGCGACACAAGTGTTCCATGGAACACCCATCAATTTTCTCATAAAGATTCAAAGTATGTGTTTATTTGAAAGTCATGTATGGTTTTCATCTTTGCTGAAGTGATATAGACTATTTTCATTTTAGGCTTTGTTCAACTTTGTATATTTCGTTTGTTATAGGGTTGAACTTAATATGATCTCAATTATAACTTGCATTTAAAAAATGTTTTGGTAGTAAGGTAAATGAATACTTGTTTGAATTGGCAAACCTATACATGACATTCTGTTACGTTGGAAAAAAACATTTTCTCAACATGAGTGACGGTGACGCAGGTCTTGTTGATATGAATGAAACTAAAAATTTTGATGAAAATGCGTAAAAGAAATCACTTTTGTAAGATGATTTAAAAAAGGAGGTCAACAATGTTATTTTTAAAACGAAATCATGAAAAAGGAGAAGGGATTATCTGTCCTTTTGTCATTCAGTCATTCTGTCTGTTCATTCATCACAACTTTCGTAGAGTTTTTCTTTGCAATGGAAAATTAAGAAAAACTGGACACTTTGTCACTAGCTTTTTATAGTTATGCTTAATTGTGGGATGCGTTTCCGGACCTGTCGGGATTATACTTTCTGTTTGCTGACTTCGTAAATGCTTGGCATTTTTTGCGTTATAGAGTAATTTCTCTGCAATAGCAGTTGGTATATTTGTCAAAAGCTAAAGTATAGTCCTGCCATATTGTGGGATGCATTTTCAAACATGTGGGCCAATACTTCCTGTTTACTGACTCAATAAATTTTTCATAGTTTTTGGTAATTTTTCATCAAGCTTTTATTATAGATATTAGTCTCCTCCTAATAAAATAATAGCTTTTAAAAAAATGAATTTATTTTTCATACTTAATGCATTGATGTTGCACTCGTACAGCTCAATTTAGTTGGCAAGTTTGAGACTTTAATGTTGTGTTTGTTACTGCATATTTTCTTTACTTTTCAGTCAGGAGGGGATTTGCAAAATGCAGAGACTATAGCCGAACAAATAATGCAATTATATTTTACATCAAGTAGAATTCAGGCAACACCAGACAGAAAAGACAGCTTGAAAAGAGTTTCAGGTATGCAATATTATAATATAGATATATTTTTATGAGCCTTAACCTTTCATTGAGAGATCTACTCTGGGCCAGTTGTAACCAAATTTGGTCGCAAAGGTCATTGGGAAGTCATCCGCGGGAAACTTAGTTTAACGTTGGATCCTAATGAAAAACACGTTCAAAGATCTACTCTGAAACTACCTTGCTTGTTGGAACCATACTTGGTCACACTTGTCCTTAGTTTGTTTGCTTTGGAAAATGTGGCCAACAAGTCGGCATCAGATCCAAGACAGCCGCAAGTATAGTTTACTTTATGTCTGTAGGAGTCTAGGATGATGTTTATTTCGCTGAACTTGATTACCTCTTTATTCAGGGGCCGACTCCGACCTGCCGTTGGGTGTGGGGTTTTCTCACCGTTCATTGAAGATCTTATTATACCCCCGCTCCGGAGGAGGAGGGGGTATACTCTTTTACCTGTGTCCGTCATTCCGTAATTCCGTCATTCCGTAATTCCGTCCGTCACAACTTTCGTAAAGCTTTTCTCTGCAATGGTAAATGATACAAACTTGAAATTTTGTCAGAAGCTTTGTGTAGTCATGCCATATTGTGGGATGTATTTTCAGACCTGTCGGGATGCTACTTCCTGTTTACCGACTTAGTCAATTTTTCATTATTCTGTGTGTCCGTCACAACTTTCGTAAAGCTTTTGTCTGCAAAGGTAAATGATACACACTTGAAATTTTGTCAGAAGCTTTGTATAGTTATGCCATATTGTGGGATGCATTTTCAGACCTGTCAGAATGCTACTTCCTGTTTACTGACTTAGTTTTCATCATCCCGTCCGTCCCTCACAACTTTCATAATTTTCATCATCCCGTCTGTCCCTCACAAGTTTCATACAGCTTTTCTCTGCATTGGTAAATGATACAAACTTGAAATTTTGTCAGAAGCTTTGTGTAGGCATGCCATATTGTGGGACACATTTTAAGACTTGTGGGATACTACATTTTGTTTACCAACTTTGTCAGGTTATTAGAGACTGGAAGATGAGAGCGGGGGTATTACTAGTGAGTATTTGCTCACAGATCCCTTGTTGTGGCTTTGAGTTGTTATTACTCCCCTTTGGGTCGTTGTCTCTTTGAAACATTCCCCGTTTCCCTTCTTTTTTCTATTTAACATCGGAAAGCATGCATATATCTTTCTCTTCTGCAGACATAAAGCCAATTGGAACCAAACATAGTCATGATAGTCCTTTCCTGTCCCATTTAAAAATGTGTCCACCAAGTCTGGTCCTCATCCAAGATGGCTGGCAGTGGGGAACTTGTATATAACTAGTTCAACAATGTTCCCTATTGGAAAAATACACATTTATAAAACCTCTTAAACTGGAATCAAACTTGGTCTCCTTGCAAAAGTCTTTACCGCATACAGGGAAACTTTACTTTGACATTGATTCTGACGGACATTCTAAATGTTAAAAATTGGATAACAGGAAACACCTACAATGGCTGAAAATTATGATAACATGCAACAATTTGCAAGGGAACTACACAAGAAAAACACGTATAAGACAAAAGACAAACGTAGACAACGATAGGAACTCGGGACCGCCGGACTTGGTACCGGCACTAGAAAAAGCCAGCGATAGGGTTAAACCGGTTTATGGGTACCCAAACCTCCCCTTTATCTGTCCCATTTCCCTATAGTATAAAACATACGAATAAAACCCAATACAGGTAGACTACTAACTCCATGACCACAATCTTGAAAGGAGAGAAAAAGACAATACGTAATTTTGAAAGATGGGTCAAGGGGTGCTCGCCGCTAAACTGCCGGCTGGCTCAATGAGCCTAGTCTGCAGGTAGAACACTGTCGCACTACGGAAGAAAAATCAAACTCAAAACTTCCCGAAGGGTTTGGTCAAGAATCATCATAAATTTCAGTAGACATCGGCAGTATCAGTGAGAGGCCAGTATGTGTGCAAAATTTTCCGGTCACTGGGTCTCAAAGCTAATTTAACGGATGCAAGCAGAATATCTTACCGATGTCCCCTATTACGTAAAGAATGTAAGTTACGTCCCAGCTTTTCTGGATTTTTAATCAATTTCTTGCATTTTTTAACAATATTTCCGTAAAACTGAGGACTAGAAATGCCCATAGTAATAAGCTGTTTTCGAGTAACACCATATTTAGATATAACATGTTCATATCTATTGCAAAACTTCTTAAATGTATTCAACAACTTATGAATACTGTAACCCTGTTGAAAATTTTGGCTGTGATAGTACGGTTACGTTCATTGAAATCATCAGGAGTAGAACAAACTCGTGCGAATCGTGCAAGTTGGGAAATATACACCCCGTAGGATGAAGCAAGGGGAATGTCGCCGTCAAGAAAAGGGAAATTAGTAATAGTGAAATCAAAATCATCTCTTTTATCCTATATTTTTGGTTTTGATTTTACCATAGTCAATAATGATAGTCAGATCCAGAAAAGGGCAACATTTGGAACCATTGTTAGCTTTATTTAATTTCAGTTGTTGTGGATAAATAATGTCTACATAATCTCAAAACTGTGATTATTAATAGTAAGGATATCGTCAAGATACCTGCTGTTATCATTGAAAATAGAAATAAGTTTATCACTGTTAGGTATATATGGTTCCGTTTTGCAGTTTTTTCATGAAATCTGAAAATCTCGTTCGTAGCAGAAAAGAAAAAGATATGCAATGAGAGATGCACAATTTGTACCCATGGGAATACCTATAACCTGTTGATAAATAGTGTTGCCAAAACGAACAAAAATATTGTCCAGCAAATGGTTGAGGTCATTAATCATATCATCACATGTCCAGGAACAATGGTTATTATAGGTAATATTAGAAAAGAATCCTTGCTTTTTGTTATAGCAAATGAACTGCAGACCAGAAAATTTAAAAGATCATTTAATTAGTTGTCCAAACTTGGATTTAATCAAATTATAAAGTGTAGAAAAATCATAACTGTCGATAGATGAGACTGGTCTTTGAATAGATTGTAGTTTATCTAAAACATCAATAAATTTTTTTACACTCCAAAAGTAAAAGCTACATTCTAAAAGCGTCTTCCTTGAAACTGCATAGCCAATTGTAAACAAAATTGGTCACAAATGTCCTTATTTGACCCCCTTTGGAAATTATGTCCGGTAAGTTATTGTCGTATCAAATATGGCTACCATCGGGGAACATAGTTTAACTTTGGACATAATTGGGAAGCATTCAATAATCTCCTCTGAAGCCACAGGGCCAATAAGAACTACAATAGTCCTTGAAAGGTCCCTTTTAAAAACGTTTTCAGGGTGTCAGCGCCTCGTTCAAAATGGCCGGAAATCAGAACTTAAACATTTAACACTACAAGAAAACATTTTCAAAGATCTCCGAACTACTTTTCCTGTTAGAAACAAACTTGGTCACAATTGTCCTTTGTTGAGCCACTTACAAAAATGTGTCCAGTAAGTCCACATCAGATCCGCGATGGCTGCCAGCGGGGAACATAGTTTAATATAGAGCCCTATGGGATGTAAATTCAAATATCTTCTCTGAAACGGCTTGAACAATTTAACCAGTTTATTATAGTTTAATATAGAGCCCTATGGGATGTAAATTCAAATATCTTCTCTGAAACGGCTTGAACAATTTATTAAAGTTCTTGGATGGTCCCCTTCAACGTTTGTAATTTTATGTTGATACCTCATCCAAGATGGCCACCAGCTTGGAAAATAGTCAAAAACATAGACCTCAGCGGGAAATGAGATAGGTTCAGAGATATTCTCCTCCAGCCTTATAACATCAAGATGTATTAACATAATTGAAAATGAGACCTTCAACATTGAGGTTACTTGGACTGTCTGTCAGCCACAGATCTAGTGAGCTATACTGGGTCTTGAGATCCTCTAGTATGGTTGCACCATATCTCAGCACCCATAAGCCATAAACAAATAATGATGGGTAAGTGGTTGAATATTTAGAATAACTAACATCAGTGCCAGAATTAAATCACTTCGAATTAGAATTAAATCACTTGGTTATTTGTTCTCTATCAGTTTTTAAACGTCTTTGAGTTGATAGTCTTCCACATTTTTAGATTTTTTCTTCCCTGATGAGACATAAGTGGTCGAAATGGCCATATGCAGAAACTAAATTTACAGTAACTTTGGTATTTTGTTATTTGTTAACACTGGGTCGATGCTACTCCTGGTGGACGGAGTCCCCGGGGATATTCAACAGCCAAGTAGTCAGTACTTCGACGCTCAAAAGCCGATTCTATTTGGAAACTTGCAATATCTAAATGTGTGTAAATTTTGCTGAAAAGTAAGGAGTATCTCCTTCATGCAAACCTCTGTCCTTCGCTGGTTTTTGGCTTTCCTTTAAGATCATATTTGGTTATTTGTTCTATATCCGTTTATAATATCTTTTAGTCTTCCAAATTTTTAGATTTTATCTGCACTGATGACACATAAGTTGTCGAAATGGCCATATGCAGAAACTAAATTTACAGTATTTTTTTTTGCATGATAAATCATCCTGGGGATGAGTGCAACATTTTCCACATCTCAGATTTTTTATATCGGTTACGGTTACTGAGTCTATCCGATAACAAGGTTTTGGGTTCCGGGACAGATAACTCTGTTACTAAAATAGATCAGTATGCTGCCCTGAGGTTTGAGTTCCCACATTGATGTCGGTTTATCGCACGAAGTATCGAAATGATATGATGCGTAGTTTTTTTTGTTTTTGTTTTGTTTGGATCGCGGCGGAAGAAAAAGAATTAAAAAGATAAAAATAATAATCCGGGGAATTACAATAAGGTCTATCACTGTGGTGAAAGACCTTTATTAAAAGGACAATTGTTCATAAAACAATTGCAATGTCTCTCCCAGTCAGTGTTACGTTTCGTCAGGTCTTATGATTGAAAACATCTTGAGGAGAAACATATTGTCCCGAATATATTTCAATTGCCATTTCTAACCGTTTTAAAGATTTTACCACCCCAAAAAAGACCAAAATTTGGCTATGACTTTGACCAATGACCTTGATAACCTTTGACCTTGGGTTCATAAAGAAGTCCTCTTTTTACTGATTAATTTGATATGTTACTTGACCATACTATCTGTAATGATTTAGCGGTTATACGCAAAAAACACTTTACGAAACGTGTTGAGGGCAATAACTCTGTAGTGAATGATCGGAGAGTTTCGGTCCAAATGAAACAAATGTAATCCTTGACATGTTGAACATTTCTGCTGATATACTTTTTCATCCAACTATTACGGTTTCTAAGTTTAACATGTTTCTGACATGTTGAACATTTCTGCTGATATACTTTTTCATCCAACTAATACGGTTTCTGAGTTTATATGCTAATAAGGTCAAGGATCACCGATGAACTTCAACCTGATACACAAAATAAAGGTCTTTTCATACTGATCACTTTAAACATAATGAAAAAGAACAGAAATGGGGTAAATGTCAAAGGAGACAACATCCCATCTCCAGGTTAAAACGACCCAAAACAAAGCATCTAGGGGTCACCATACGGTCTTCAACACGGTGAGGAATCTTCCACCATGTTTACTATATTATCTGTAAGTGTAAAAAAGTTATTTTCTAAAAACCAATTTATCGAAAGGGCTATAACTCAAAAACGGTTTTTCGCAGAGTTTTTGTTTAATTGAATTGATGTAGATCTCAATGACAGGGGTATTTTTGCAATATAATGTTTGCATAATTTTTTTTATCGTTTCCGAGATATCGCGATAACAAAATTTCGAATGGCGGCCATTTTAAGAATGCCTGAAGAAAAAAATTTTTGACCCCAGATTTGTAATCAGGGTCATTAAAGCAACCTGGATACCAAATTGCATCAAAATCCGATAACTTTGAGAAATCGACAAGTTTAGGGGTCAAAAACACGTAACCGGTGTAAAATGGTATTTTGACCCGCGCGGTAAATCGACCCGCGGGTCACTTTATAGCCAGAGTATTTTGATCCCCCATGGAAAAATGACCTTCCCTTATTTTCAAGAATAAATTATAACATCTATCTTGCTTGAAAGGGTAGGTCAATTTCCCATGGGGGTAGGTCAATATACCATAGCCTCTTTAAAAAAGGTCAGAGACCTGCAAAACAGTCTAAATGTATACAGAAGTGTACCAGAGTCATAATTCATACAAAATAAAAGCAATATTTATATTTAATACCTAGAACTGACCCTGAGTAGGGGGTAGGTCAATTTCCCATTGGGGTAGGTCAAAATACCATGGCTTGTTGAAATATGATTTACAACCTGCAGAACAGTCCAAATGCATACAGAAGTGAACCAGAGTGATGATTCATACAAAATAAAGGCATATTTTTATATTTAATACCAAGAACTGACCCTGAGTGGGGGGTAGGTCAATTTCCCATGGGGTTAGGTCAAAATACCATGGCTTGTTGAAATATAATTTACAACTTGCAAAACAGTCTAAATGTATACAGAAGTGAACCAGAGTGATAATTCATACAAAATAAAGGAATATTTTTATTTAATACCGAGAACTGACCCTGAGTAGGGGGTAGGCCAATTTCCAATGGGGGTAGGTCAAAATACCATGGCTTGTTGAAATATGATTGACGACTTGCAAAACAGTCTAAATGCATACAGATGTGAACCAGAGTGATAATTTATACAAAATAAAGGGATATTTTTTATTTAATACCGAGAACTGACCCTGAGTAGGGGGTAGGTCAATTTCCCATGGGGGTAGGTCAAAATACCATGGCTTGTTGAAATATGATTTATAACTTGCAAAACAGTCTAAATGTACGCAGAAGTGAACCAGAGTGATAATTCATACAAAACAAAGGCATATTTTTATATTTAATTCCAAGAACTGACCCCGAGTAGTAGTAGTAACCCTTTGTTTTTATTTGTCTTGTTAACTGTGAGCATGAAGCACACAGATGATAAATTTCTATATATATGTCACTGAAGGAGAACTATAACAACTTTTAGGCAAAAAGGGGTATTTTTACCAAAAATGACTTTTGAAAATCATGTTAATTTATAGATAAAAAAATGTTACACTCCTGACATGTTTTTCACCCACAGTAAAACACCTGTAAAAATTATTTTTCATTTATTTTTGCATGATTAAATGCATTGAAACGTTACTCAAAATTGTCCATTTACAAAGGCACAGTGACAGGTTTTGACTGTCATAAACCAAAATTGTGTTACACTCCTGACTCATGTACATTCATTAATTTAAATCAAATATCTCAGTATTCGTATTTACCACAATTAGTAAGATTATTGGAAAATGAAAGAAAAACATTTTTCTACCTTCCAAATGAATTGATTTTTATGTAATTGTTGATTTTATTGATTTTTCTTATTTTTTTCCTTCTGCTTAGATGAAAAAGGACTTATTTCCCACAAAATCTTCTTATATATTTATCATTAAATGACATAAATACAAATTTCAAATTGAGAAATGCTACAAAGTTGAAATAAATAACTACATGTTCAGAAATATTAATTAAGGATTCTGTCAAATTCCTGACCAGGTGTTGCACTCCTGACATTACTCATTGCTGACAGAACATACTTAAATTGTCATACTTTTAACACAAACTATGAACAAATTATATAAGATATTGTGAAGATTAGTCCTACACCATTTTGATTCAAAATATTCCCAAAATGATGAAGAAAATGACAGAACTAGACACACTGACTTAAAAGCGTGTCACACTCCTGACATACATAAAATGGCATTGAAAAGAAAATCTCTATGTGTACAGTCACATATTTGGTACTAAAAGACACAGGCTGCCAGGGGTTTTTTGGATATAATATACAATTATAGTCTGTGTATGAGGTCGATACGATGTTATATCGACCTTGGAAAAGCATATCGACCGAGGATGTAATCCGAGGTCGATATGCTTTTCCAGGTCGATATAACATCGTATCGACCTCATTCACAGACTACAATTGTTATATTATTAATTTACAGAAACAGTGAAAAGGTCATTTTTATCCTTGTCTAAATAATTAAATGCAAGATGCAATTGAGATTTTTCAAAAATTAATATTTAAAAGTTAAAACAATATAATAAAATTACAGTGTGTATAATATAAACATGTAATTGATACTTTAAAAATACGTCAAAATGAATTAAGCAACATTCATAGAAACTTGCCATATGCATTACTATTTTTAGTAACATGCGATATAACTTTTTGATATACTGTTTTCTAGTCAATCTCTAAAAATACAGTGGGTCATTTGATCAGTTCTCCACTAATCAAATTTCTCAAACGATATCAAATTAATAATATTAAGGAATAATACTAAATATATCAATGCATAAAATAATAGATATTTAAAACATGGTGTTACACTCCTGACAATCCTAAGAAAGCCATGGTATTTTGAACCTACCCAGGTTCAGCTCTCGGTGTAAAAAAGATGTCTTTATTTTGTATGAATTATCACACTGGAACACTTCTGTATACATTTAAACTGATCTGGAGTTTGCAAATCACATTTCAACAGGCCATGGTATATTGACCTACCCCTATGGGAAATTGACCAACCCCATCAAGTGTCAGTTCTCAGTATATAATATAAAAATACGCCTTTATTTTATATGAATTATCACTCTGGTGCACTTCTGTATATATTTAAACTGTTATATAGGTTGTAATTATGTCCCCCAAAACGAAGCATGAGTATAAATGATTTTCAGCCTTAGAATTTTAAAATTGCTGCCGTTGCCATGGAAATGGAAAAATGGCGGTAAAATTGAAAGTGCTCCGAATCGGATCAAAATTTACATGAGGCATGTGAACGAATGATTTTCAGCCTCAGGTTTTTTCAAAATGGTTACTGTTGCCATTGAAACTTAGAAATACTGGAAAATGAGAGGTGCTATGAATGGGATGCACAATGTTCGTTTGGGGGGACATCTGTAACGCTCTGCGTAACAATAATAAATATTTCATGTTTAAACTAGCCATGGTATTTTGACCTACCCCATGGGAAATTGCCCCCCCCCCATCCCAATTAAGCATCAATTCTCGGTATAAATAATTAAAATAAGCCTTTATTTTGTATGAATTATCACTCTGGTACACATCTCTTTACATTAAGACTGTTCTGTGGGTTGCAAATCATATTTCAGCAAGACATGGTACTTTGATCTACCCCATGGGAAATTGACCTACCCACAGTTTTTGTCATTTCTTGATATAAAATCAATAAAACTGCCTTTATTTTATATCATTCTTTCAAATTTTTTTATAAATTATAGGGAGGTGTCAATTTTCCAGGTGGCGTTAATATACGGCAAGTAAAAAATGACCCGGGGGTCAATATACCGCGCGGGTCAAAATACCATGCGGGGGGAATCAATTTCCCATGGCGCGGGTCAATTTACCGCGGCTGAAAATCGACCCGCTGGTCGATTTACCGCCCGGGTCAAAATACCATATGACACCGGGGTTGCGACCCAAATAGATTTTTTCGAATGATATATCATCCTGAATATAACATTTTTCCCACCTCAGAATTTTGATATTGGTTATGGTTTCTGAGTTTACCTGATAACAAGATAAACCGCGTTCGGGAAGATGGATTTTATCCATGACCTAGTTTCGGAAGAGAATTTCCAACTTCCAGTTACTTCGCGAAGTTTCGAAATGATACGTCAAAACGTTTTCCATACAGAGACCTTGTGGAGTAATAATAGAAATAATAATAATAATCAGAAGAATTACTATAAGGTCTTTCCCCGGAAAGGGATAGACCTTAATTAAAAGGTCAATTAGTCAGAGAACAATTGTAAGGTCTTTCACCAGTTTTCACCATGATTACATCTTTGAGTTTTGATTAGGTTGTCTATTTCGGTCAAAAATGTATAGACCTCAATGAGACGCACATTTTCCCAATACATTTGACCACCTATCTCTTTAAGTTTACGAGTTTGAGTGATAACAAGGTCTAAGGTCATCGGTGACCTTGACCTGCGACATTTGACCTTGACATTTTTAGACGAACATTTATCACTTATAAACAATAGTGAAGGTTTCAGGTCTCTACGACTTATCGTCTTGGAGTATTAAGCATTAATAATGGCAACTCAAAATCTTTCAATGAGTCTTCAATGGGCAATAACTCATTAAAAGACTTGTCGAATCTCTTCTGACCAAATGTATCAAAGTTGCGTCTCATGACAATGAACAATTTTACCATTACATAACTTCAGCCATCTATTACGGTTTAAGAGTTTAAGCGATAACAAGGCCGAAGGCCATCGGTGACCTTGACCGATGACCTTTGACCTTGACATTTTTAGATAAACATATATCATCTATGAACAATGATGAAGGTTCAGGTCTCTACTACTTATCGTTTCGGAGTATTTAGCATTTATTAATGGAATCTCAAAATCTTTCAAAGGGCAATAACTCATACAAAGAATCTTCCAATCTTTTCGGACCAAATGTAACAAAGTTGCGTCGTAGGAAGATAACATTTTTCTTATCACATTTGATCAGCTATTTATTACAGTTACCGAGTTATCTTATAACAAGGTAAAAGGTCACCAATGACCTTAAACCTGATACTCAAATTGAAGGTCTCTTCGCACTGATCATTTTAAATATATATGTGTATATGTTTACTATAATATCTGTAAGCGTTTAAAAGTTATATACCCATAACAAGGTTTTTCGGACTTTTGGCGAAAATTCGTGAACGAAAAAAGATTTTCGGCCGATGCCTCATCCTTATCAACAAGACATGGTCTAGACCATTGTGTTAAAATAACAAAATGATTTGACCAGTCAATTTTCTGAGAATGATGCAGAAAAGAAGAAGAATAATAATCGGATGAAACACAGAAAGGTCTTTCCCTTGGAAAGGGGAAAGGCCATAATTAGATAATAATAATCTGAAGAATTACAGAAAGGTCTTTCCGTTTGAAACGGGAAAAACCTTAATAATAATAGGAAGAATTACAGTAAGGTCGTTCACATGTGGTTAAAGACCTTTATCATTAGAATCGCGATAAAGTCGTTCAAACTGGAGTCGTGAAAGACTTTTAATTATAAAAAAAAATCGAAGAAAGTTTTTCAACTCCAAGGACTGTAATCTCTTTATAATGATAATCAGAAGTACTTTAATATGGGTTTTATTGGGAAAATTTCAATTTAAAAAAAACAAATTAAAAAAACAAAACAAAACAAAACAAAAACATCAATAAAATTAAAAGGTCAATTGTTCAGAGAACAATTGCAAGGTCTTTCGCCAGTTTTCACCACGATTACATGTTAGAGTTTGTTTTTGTTTTCTATTTTTGTCAAAAAAGTTATGTAAACAAAAGCTTTTTGACCAACCATAAATGTAGATCGAAATGAAAGGAGTATTTTTCCCACACAATGTTTTCATAAATTTTTTATTGTTTCCGAGATATTACGATAACAAAATTTCGAATGGCGGCCATTTTGAAAATGGCGGACGAAAATTTTTTTTGACCAACCAGAAATGTAGACCTTCATGTGAGGAGTAGTTTTGCAACGCAATGTTTTCATCAATTTTTTATCGTTTCCGAGATATCGCGATAACAAAATTTCGAATGGTGGCCATTTTCAAAATGGCAGACGAAAATGTTTTTTTGACGACCAGAAATGTAGATCTTTTTTAGAGGAGTTTTTTTGCAACAGAATGTGTTCATAAATTTTTTATCGTTTCTGAGATATCGCGATAACAATTTTTCGAATGGCGGACGAAAATTTGTTTTTAACCAACCAGAAATGTAGATCTTTATGAGAGGAGTATTTTTGCAACACAATGTTTTCATAAATTGTTTA
>MJUU01007141.1:2921-25070 GCA_002080025.1 Modiolus philippinarum
CCCCATGGACCTAGATTTCAATTCGTCACACGAATGGCAGCCTCTGCGTAAAATTTCATCAAAATCAGAGCACTTTTCATTTTCCCGCCTTTTTTCGGTTTCCATGGCAACGGTCGCCATTTTGGAAGTTCTGACACCAGAATTCAATTCCACACGTCATAGACAGCCTCTGTGTCAATTTTCATCCAAATCGGAGCACTTTTAATTTTCCCGCCTTTTTTCGGTTTCCATGGCAACGGTCGCCATTTTGAAAATTCTGACACCAGAATTCAATTCTACACATGATAGACAACCTGTGTATCAATTTTCATCCAAAATGGAGCACTTTTAATTTTCCCGCCTTTTTTCAGCTTCCATGGCAACGGGCGCCATTTTGAAAATTCCGGAGGTCAAATGCACAATTTCACATGGTGTTCCAACATCCTACCATGCTTCAATGTCCTAGCTCTTACGGTCTCTGAGACGAAGTCCGGACAAATATTAGGGCGAAAGACGGAAGAATAAGAAGAATAACTGGATTATTGCAAGCAATAGCTGATGTCGCCCCTGGCAGCCAATTCGATGCTTCCATCTTGTTCGCCGCATCAAAATCTACCTAAAAATCAATTTTCGTTGAAATCGGACAAAGTTGAAATTTTTACGTGTTTTGGCGGCCATCTTGGAAATGGCGGCCATTTTGAAAAATTTCTTCGAATAAATTCCTTCGGCTCATCTTGATGAACATTTATGCAAAATATGAAGAAATTCTGTAAAGTAGTTCCTGAGTTATTGAATCTTCTGTTTTCTAACGTAAAATGGCGGCCATCTTAGAAATGGTGGCCATTTTGAAAATTTTTTCACCGTCATGCACAACTTCACATGGTGGTGCCAAGTCTCGAGTGATTCTATCTATGCACCTCTGAGAAAAACTCTTGACAAAATTATTGGAAGTAAAATAATATGAAACAATAATAATAACAAAGAAACGGAACAATAACAATATGTCTCCCCGACTTCGTCTGGGGCGACATAATAATAATAATAATAAGAAACGGAGCAAAAACAATATGTCGTCCCGACTACGTCTGGGGCGACATAATGATTAAGAAACGTTGCAAAAACAATAAGTCTCCAAACTTCGTTTGGGAGACTTAATTACATTGTTATAGGTAGATATAACAAGCATACTTTGTGAAATACGACAACGAATTTGAGAAAAAATATACAGATAAAGAAGTGATTAAATGTTAGAGTTTGTAATTCACAATATATTTGTAAGTTTGGAGGACTTGTTTTTAACAGACTAAAGAATTCTAATTGGCATAAACTGTGCATCTCTTTCATCTGATATGTTTCTCCATTGAACTAAGGCTGAACAAATTGAATGGGTTTTTAAAACTAAAGGTAAAAAAATAGCCCAATCATTTTATTTTAACCTCCATTATATAGATAATACTTTGTCACTAAACGACCCTAGCTTTGGTGATTTCCCTGAACTTATCTAACCAAAAGAGCTCAAAATTAAAGATACCACAACACTTCCACATCGGCCTTATTCTTTGACCACCATCTGGAAATTGACAACGAATGTAGACTTAAACTAGGCTGTATCGCAAACGCGATTACTTTACTTTTCCAATAGTCAACTCCCCCTTTCTTTGTAGCAACATTCAAACAGCACCAGCATATGGAGCTTATTTCTCCAAACTTATGTGGTCCATACAATAACTGCTTTGATATACCCTGGTCGTTCACAAATAGATAACTTAACCAAGGGTAGTTTACCAATAACTTGAAGCCATCAATGCACAAGTTTTACGGTCGACATCACAATCTTCTGAACCACTATGGGATATTTGTTATCAAGGGGCTGCCATGCATTATTCTTGTAAATTATGGTTGAATTTGCTTCAGCAAGTTTTCAGAGGAAATAATCAAAATATGATTTTCTCATATGCTAAAATGTTAAATTAATATTCCGTGCTGTCAAGCCTTGTCTTTTAGTTTGGAAGACTCATTTAAGCAATCATTGTAAAGACGCCATAAATACATCATTCCAGTACGTATTGGACAAATGTACATGAAACGTTTCATAGCAGCTGATAAGATAATGTTTGTCTCATTTGGTGTAATGTTAAACTATGTTCCTCGCTTGAAGTCATCTTTTTTAGTGGATCACAGACAAATAAGTTTTTTTTTGTAAAAGACCTTCCATACACGAGTCCGGTAAAGTTTGGTTGAATTTGCTTCTGTAGTTGCAGAGGAGATGATCGCTGGCGACCATGAATTTCAAGTTGTCATATCCAAATAAATAAGCATACTTCTTAAAGGACCTTCAATAATATTATTCCAGTACAGTTAAGTCAAAATTGATATAATACTTTTAGGACAGATTAATGAAAACAAGAGGCTCTCAAGAGCTTGTATCGCTCACCTGGACCCTTGCTAACACAGACAGTCTTTGTTAAAGTATCTAAATTAAACTACGGTTACACTTTGCCTAGGGTGTTCTCAAAGAACAAGACCCTTACACGTGTTTCACCTGGGTCCAACTTTGGTTCCCTCTTCTGCAGGGGGTGGGGATCATTAAAGGACTATTGTTGCCTTGCTTAGTTCCAATTGGCTGAGCAGTTGCAGGGAAGATCTTTGTATACGTTTTCATACAAGATCCAATGTTAAACTATGTTCACTGCTGGCATCTCTCATGGATATAGCGCGGACATACATGTAAAATACCTTTTTTGCATTGGACCACCTAAAGACTATTATGGCCAAGTTTGGTTCCAATTTGCTTAGCAGTTTCAGAGGAGGAGATCATGGAATGTGTTTTCCCATAGGGTTCAATGTTAAAACTTCTAGTATGTTCCAAGATTGCATGGGACCATCAAAGGACCATTATGGCCAAGTTTGGTTCCCATTGGCTCAGTAATTTCAGAGAAGATCTTTAAATGTGTTTTCGCATAGGGTCCAATGTTAAAATTATGTCCCCCTGGTGGCCATCTTGGATATAGCAAGGACCTAAAAACAACATTTTGCAGGGGAAAATCTAAACACTGTTGTGGCCAAGTTTGGTTTCAATTGACCCAAGAGTTTCAGAGACGAAGATCTTTGAATGAAAAGCTTGGACGGACGACAGACGAAAAGTGATGGTAAAAACTCACCCTGGCTATAGTCAGGTGAGCTTATGATGTTTTCCAACCGGGTCCAATGTTAAACCTATGCTATGCACTGGTGGCCATGTTTTAAACGGATCAGCATGACGTACATTCTTTTTGTAAAGGAGTTTCCAAACATATTTCCTGTCATGTTTGGTCAAAATATCAGTAATATATGCACAACTACATGTGGTTTCTACAACATTAAGTTCTGCTGAGTAGTGATGATAAGATAGACAAGCACGACAGAAAGTTGGGGAATACATGATTAACCTTATCAACGGTCATTGTTACTTTGTCCAAGAGCTGAAAAAGTATCATTCAAGATAAACAAGAGGATACCTTGAAGATGAGACACGTTTACATGACCATTTAGATTAATGTCACTGCTCAGTCGAGTCAATGATAGTGAATAAAATATGACCAAGCAAAATATGAAGGAAGTCTTCCACCGTTGCCTGCTAACAGATGATTTGGAAAGATTTATCATGAGGACAAGACTCATATTCACTGTCCTGCATTGTCACCATTGCTGTGTTTATCAAGCGACTCTTTATGCATTTCTTCATAGTTCTTTCTGTGAGAATAATTTCATTTCCTTCAGTTAAATTTTTCTATTTACCAAACAACGGCAGTAGAATACTGAAGGAACAAAGCACAAGATTACACAACTCAAAGTCCAGAGACAAGGCAAAAGCAAGAATACCAAAAGACGGAAGACCAAAGACACCATATGCCCACAAAACACACGAACATTACATATACAACACAAAAAACTAAAGCACTAACAGTGTGAACTCTCAATAAACAAGAGTGACATCAGGTGCTCCGGAAGGGTAAGCATGTCCTGCCCTGTGCACAGCACCCGTCACACTGTCAGTGGGTCAATCCAGGGTAAAGTCAAAACTTGTAATGTCAAATCCGGGAAGACGCGAATCTAGCTGAAAATGTCAGTTTTTATTTGTGACACTGACATTTCATATCTATCTATGATGTCGTGGTGACGGCCATAGAATTTCTGAAGGGACGAAAGTAACAAAGGCTGAACAATTGATGTCTGGAAAAGCTGAACAGAAACCAGAAGATTTACAACACAAATAATAAGAACCCACAGGAACAACCAAGAAGTTGATCTTGTGATAAAAAACCTTTAAAAAAGCGACCACTTTTGATTTTTTAATCATTATTTATTTTTTAAGGTAGTTAAATTTCCCATTTCCCACTTTTTTGTGATTTCCCACTTCCCTAATTTTTTTCATAATTTTTCCCATTTCCCTAAATTTTTTACCCCTTTTTCCCATTTCCCAAAACCGTGTCATCCCCTCATTATAAGACATCAAAAAAAGATATGGTTGCTAGGTAAAATTCCAAAAAGTAATTGGTCTTTAAGAGTTTCAGGTAATTTACCAAAATTAGAATCAAAGATTCTTGCAACCTGACAGTTGAAAATTATCATTGTACTGTAAGGAATTGAAAAAGATATGGTTGCTAGGTAAAATTCCCAAAATATTGGGTCTTTGAGAGTTCCAGGAAATTTACCAAAATTAGAATCAAAGATTTTTGCAAAACGACTGTTGAAAATCATCATTTTTAGTATAAGGAATTTAAAAAGATATGGTTGCTAGGTAGAATTCCAAAAAATAATGGAGAGTTTAAGGAAATTTACCAAAATTAGAATCAAAGATTTTTGAAACCCGATTGTTGAAAATCATCATTTCTACTATAAGGAATTGAAAACGATATGGTTGCTAGGTAGAATTCCAAAAAATAATGGGTCTTTGAGAGTTTCAGGAAATTTACCAAAATTAGAATCAAAGTGTTTTGCCATCTGACCATTGAAAATGTTCATTAAAACTATTATTCACCAAACAAGATATGGTTGCTAGGTAAAATTCCAAAAAGTAATAGGTCTTTGAGAGTTTCAGGAAATTTACCAAAATTAGAATCATATTTTTGAAATCCTACTGTTCATCCCAGCTGATGACATTAAAAAGTTGCTTAATTATAAAACTTCATGTTGGAATTTCAAAAATTATTAGTCTTTGACACTTTCAGGAAATTTACCAAATTTGGCACCGGAGTCTAAATTCTAAATGCTTAATATGGATGCAAAGAGCAATTCCAATAATTCCTCGTGAAAATATAAACCGCAAAATCAAAATTATACATAGAGTTCCAGTCCTGTGATGAGTACTGGTTGGTTTACATTTTTTGCCCCTTAAGGACATGCCCCCAGGGGTTATACCAAAAGTCCACTATCATTAGTAAATGAGATGCATATAATGGAACTTGCATACAAAGTTTCAGCTTCCAAACATGAATACTTCAGAAGATTTAGCTAATTACTGGATATCTCGAAATACAATTTCGCTCATTTTTCCGCCCTGAGGGCAAATTTCAAAATTCCGAAACCTTCGACATATAACTTTTATATATTGTTATTTATACCCTTATTACAAGGTTTCTGCGATTAAAGGTGTAAGATGATTTCCACCTGAATCGATTTTTGGACCCCCTAGAAGCCATGCCCTGAGGGGTCATTCACAAATTCCGACACCCTCTGTGAACTTGCTACATATAATGTTAGTCGCTTCCTGAGATTCAACTTTCTAGCCCAAATTATTGGATATCGCGAAAATTTGCTTTCGCCCATAATTTGCCCTTAGGGTGTTTGACCTAAATTCCAAATCCACAGTGCACTATTTCAGATCATACTCTAGTATGGTGCCAAGTTTTAAATTTGTATCTCTTATAGTTCCAGAGCTATCGGGGAGCATTACAAACGCACGTACGTACGTACATACGGACGGACTGCATTACATAATAATAACTAGAGAAAGCATTCAAGTTGGTTGTGTCTACAATTGGTTCTGTGGGTGGTTATATCTACAATTACTACCCCTTCAGTGCAATCAAATGAAAGAGATGATATAAAGAACATTTAACTCATTTGTAACTCCATAGCCAACTAAGGACAGTGTTTTAGCACGACACAATCCTTTGATGAATTTAATACAAAATAATAATGACTGATGTTGGTGATGAAGGTCTCCATAGAAAACTAAAAGGTACTCGTATAATAGGTACTTATACCAGACAATATTAAGATAAGGGATAACTTTCATTAGTACAAAATTCCGTCTTTTTACCGGTACAACGCGTGTAAAATGCATAAAATTTCTCACACTAGGGGAAGATATTCCAATTCTTCCATAAAATACAACTGTCGTTCATGGAAAAGGCCATTTACGGAAGAATGTACAGCAACTTCGTTAAACAGTTAGTAATATGAACAACATGTTAAAATGCACATAATATAATAATGCGTAATGTATTAATAAGAGCGCAACCATGAAAATTAGACAATTAAATTAAGTTGAAAGTTAGTCACTCTCTATAAATAAAACATTTTCTTACTTATTTCCTTACTAAGCGAAATATGGTGCGAGTTCGATCACCATCAGTGTACAAACATAGCGAATATCTGTCGATATTTGTTGCAAATCAACCAGTCAATTCTTTTGTAACTTTTTGGAAAAAGGGGGGTCTGCATTCAATACTTTTTTAAATAAGAAATAAAATAAAGATTAAGTAATTGAGTAAGTTGCAACAAATAAATAAAACAGTCAGATTTAGATATACTTTGCGTGTTATGATCTGTTATCTACATGTCCGACTGGTTACGTGATTTACGAAATTAAGCGCTTATTAAATATTGTATCCGATTGCTTAGACTACATTTAACTCATTTTGAACCAGGAAAAAAAATCATAGATGTTTAAGCTTTAAACATATCTCTTTAGTTTAACATCAAATGAACGTCAATTTATATTATAAGTGACGTCACAAATTCTGACGAAATGTCCATTTACATTTAAATTTGCTAAGTAATGAAAAAAAATTATTTTATCAATTTTCATGCCTTGAAACGCTGAAAATCATATTAATATTAGCCATTTTTCATTTTTTACTGATTGACCTTTGACCCCTAATTTATCCCCCTTTCTTACCACATTTAATTTTTACGACAAAAATTTTTGAAATGTACACGACCTAAGCTTTTCAAAAAGGTATAGATAACGAATAGGGTATGTGGGTCAATTTCTGGTCTCTGCCGCTTGGTGATGATGAAAATAAATATCCAGGTTGTCCAGACAAATTTTAATTTTGATTTGGAGAATAAAATTTTTATTGAAAATGCAAATAAATAATTTTACAGTGACATTTGGTGAAAATCATAATTTGTTCGAAATGTTTGTGAAAATAAATAAATTTTATAGGCGAAATCGCCCAAGCCTGCCCCTGAAAATCAAATGGTCGTCTCCTTAGGGACCGACCATTTAACTTGAAGGGGGGGGGGGCTATGGTTTTTTCTAAAAAAATATTTTGGATCTGATTTTATGTGAAAAAAATATTTTGGCTGCCAAAATGGTGAAAAAAAAATTTCTGAAGGAGGCTTTCTGCCCAAAAAAATAATGTTAATTTTGAAAAAAAATATTTTGTTGATACGCATGCAAAAAATAAATAATTTGTTGCGCGCGAAGCGCGAAAAAAATTTTCTGTCCAGAAAAAAAACCATAACCCCCCCTTCAGGTTAAATGGTCGGTCCCTTACAACATTTGTCTGGCCGGCCAAATTTGGCTTTCCATTTGTTTGTGCTCTGAGTATCAGATTTTATAAGTTTTTGGTTTTATATGATCTTCCAAATATTTTGATTTGATCTGCACTGATGAGACTAAGTTGTCAAAATGGCCATATTAAGATTAGTAACTTCGGTTTTTGTTATTTATTTACATTCATTTTCAGAAATCTAACAAATCGAAAGTAGATCTAAGCCAAACACACGTGACAGGAAGCATTAGTTTCAGATTGTATTACACATGTAACTGGCACAGGTAAGAATTTTATATCCAGTTTAATTTGATCTTTTAAATATGAAGTGGTGACCGTGGGAAACTGAGCGACCATGACGACTTGATAGCTTCGAATACACAAACATCAGGAGATGCGAGAGACATAGACGGAATTCCTCTGTCTCTATGAAGCATGTCTTACCTTTTCTTCTCTATTTGGACTTTTAATTTAGTTACTTTTTTTAGATTTTTATTTCATTTAATATTTATTTCCAAGTTGCTGTATGGTGAAAAAACTGAATCACAATATCTCCTCTTTTCTCTCGAGATCAGTCTGGTTTTTGCTCCATATACCATCTTTTATCATGGTGCAGCCCAAAATTAAAGCAGAACTGAACTCTCTTACAATGAATTTCAATTTATCATGTAATAAAATCTTTAACCGTCGTTTAAACAATTTTACACAACTTGACTCATTCCAATTAAGGGTGGTACGGGGGTCTAAAAAATGTGTGTAACCCTAAAAATTGTCAGATAGGCCTAGAATTTTCTCATCGTTTTCATGACTGACGCCTTTTTAATAGTGCATACACAAAATAAAATAAAGATTGGGTGTCACCGGCTATAATACCGTGAAATCTGTCATCTAAAAGCAGCTGTTTTTGGTCGAAATGATAGGGAAAATGAGTGAATTTTTACAAAAATTTGATTTATTTTAGTTACATCAGATGATATCTTTTTTAATTTAATTAATTACTAGCTAATATGCTTTCTTTCGATTTTATTTTGGGGTTGCCGAACTAATTTTTTGAATAAATGGCAAAAAACTGATTATTTCTATACAAGTTATCTCCCTTAATTGAACAGGAGTTTTCTGAAATAGTTTGATATTCTTGGTTACCCAATAAAAGTGGCATATTTGTTCAAATTCAACTACTATAAGACATCTAAAATTATTTCGCCAAAATTTCCATCTGTCAGAAGCGCAAAATGATGCGCAGTTTAAAAGTCCGATACTATCTTAAATGATTGCAAACCTTCTGCCACCATTTTTGAGAGTTACCTATAACCAAAATATGCGGAATTTCATGGGGGTTACACAAATCACAATAGCCATTTTAAAAATGGGAATTTCATAATCCCATGGGAAAATGCATTTTCAATGGAATTGGAAAAATTTCCCATGGGAGAAAGATATATTCATAGGAAGTTACAAAAAATCCCATGGGAAATACAAGTTCCATGGAAATAATAAAAACACCATGTGATAATCATAAAATCCCATTAAATTGCACTTTCTTGCATGGGATTTTGAAATTCCCATGTTAATTAATGCAACTGATTGCATTTAATGACATCGTGTTATCCCTCCATTGGGCCAATGAATAACTTTTATCATAGGTGTTTCTTTGAAATATTTACTACCTGTATGTATAAACATAATACTGTCGATCCACTGAAAAGGTGATCTTTAAATTTCTTTCGTACAAAAAAGTATCGACTTGCCACAAGTCCTTTTCTATAATTAATATTTTTCTTTTTTTATTATCAGTATTCTAAATTACTATTAAAGTCTGACAATATTTGGTTTCAGATAGCTGTATGAGTAACCATGTGTATTGTAAGAATAGATTTCACCTAAAATAGTATTGTATCTGATTAAAAGTAAATTAATTATAATTGTTATAAACATAGAAAGGGACTTTAGTAGCAAGTTTAGCCATTTATTATTTTCATATACAAAAATTCGGAAGTTGCATAATCAACAGTATTTTTTTATGCCGTACACGTCTTTCGAGGATTAACCTTTCATCAGCGATCAGCAACATCTAAAATAGGAGGCCAAATCCAGTGCTAGGGACATCCATCGAGTGCATTACACAGAATGAAGCCTCAGTGTTTTTAAAGAGGTTAGAATTTTGATAAAACAGTAAATATCTATTAAACGCAAGGTAAAATTTCTTGTCAGACAAGTCTGACTACTGAACTGGTGAAAACTCTGTGGACCACAAGTAGTGGCACCGACCCAGTGGTTTCAAATATTGCATAATCAAAAGTTTAAAAAAATACGCCCTCTCAGCAGCATTTTTTTCATACTTGTTCGTGAATCTATATGGACTGTCGTTAATCTTTAGCCTAGATAGTGTATCTGCTTATTTTAGAATACTCCAATACACATTCATGATATTTAATATTTATTGTAATAAAAAGACAACAAGAAAAGATATGAAGACAAAAGAATATCAAGCCATATAAGGCCATTTGACCTTTTTAATTGTAACTTAGTTTATATATGTTTAAATTGTCCCCAAGTTGTTTAGTATACTACTCCATTCTATGGTATAAGCAATTGAGAGATTATCAGGCGACTACTGCCTAAAAACCAATACTATGGTTTTTACTACAATCCGAATTCTCGTCCGGCTAGAAATGATTGGAAATTTGTCTGAAAGTTTAGAAATAGCGAGTTATAGTGTATGTGTAAGCGATTTTCTGATTTGCTGTTTGTCGATACTTTGAATTCTATAAACCATAATTTCGTCGAAGTTCAGATAAGACTTTACACCACTTTAGGAAAACACGAGAATGATTAACTATCTTTTAGATCACTTTAGGAAAACACGAGGATGGTTAACTAACCAAGTTCTCAATGTTAAAATTCGGGTAAATTGTAGCAGTCTCAACGATCACATTTTTCTCGAAAATGGTACAAAGATGTCTGCGGGGGGCAAAATGCATATATTTGTCTCCAATTTACACTTAAATTGGAGGAGTAAAAAATTATATTTTAACCCCTGTGTACTTTTATAGGGTTACATTGTGTAGGTGATTTCCTAAACTATGAAGAATTGTTCTCTTTTATGCACCCGCTACGAAAAATCTGGGTGGGGGTATATTGTTTTACCCATGTCCGTCCGTCCGAGGGAGGGTACATAGTTTGTCCGCGCAACTCCTGCTACAGTTTTTCATGCTTGACACTTTTTTGCATACCATTAGTACATATATTGAAGATGTGCATGTGGTAAGGAGTTTGATTTTGGTTCATTTTTGTCAAAAATATACATGGTTAAACTTAGTCATTTTTGGTGATTTAGTAATAGAGAGTACATAGTTTGTCCGTGTAATTACTCCTACAGTTTTGATGCTGGGAAGTTTTTATTTTCCAGATCAATTGTACCTATATTAAGGATGTGCTGGTAGAAATGATTTTGATTTTGGTGCATTTTTTCTTAAGAATAAACATTGTTTAACTTAGTCATTTTTGGGGGTGAATTAGCAGTAGAGGGTACGTATATACAGATTGTCTACACATTTTGATGCTAGGAAGCTTTTATTTTACAGTTCATCTGAAATGTAGTGACGATGTGCATGTGGTTAGGATTTTTATTTTGGTTCATTTATAAAAATATACTTTATTGAACTTAGTAATTGTTTTTGGTGGTTTAGTAAATAGAGGGTACATAATTTGTCTATATAGTTACACGTGTTTAGCGGGGGCATCATATGTGTCTTACAGACACAAATATCATTACTAAGAAATAACTATTTGATTCAACCTTGGATGGGGGCATGTCGTTTGTTTTTGGTTTTAGCCGAGTTGCAACGAAGGGCAAAATCCCAGTGACTGAAAATAAATTGAAAATTTCAGTAAAATTTGGTTTATACAGTTAGCATCCAATCAAAATGAAAACTTGGATATATTGTTGGGTACCAGGAGGGGATGAACCCTATTGATTTAGGAACAAGAGTTGTCAGAAGACAAGCCGGGGATGAGGGTGAAGTCAATGCACAATCAATTTCTAATTTGTACATTTTTAAAATTTCAACATTTTAAGAATTTCAAAATGTGATGTGAAATGTAGTCCCATGCCAAATATGAATAACCTATCACTAAATTCCTACCTTCTAGGAACAAGGTAAAGTTTTTTTTTATATTGCATTCAAGGCAAGGTGAAGGTCAAAATGTCTACAAATATGGCACCTCTGTAAAGCTCTCATCATGAGGAAGTCACATACCAAATATGAACACCTTACAACTAAATGTCTACCTTCTAGAAGCAAGGTTAAAGTTTTTAAAAAAATTCTCCCAGGGAAAGGTCAAGGTCAAAATGTCTACAAATATGGTACCGGTAAAAAGCTCTCATCACAAGAAAGTCACATACCAAATATGAACACTCTACCACCAAACAACTGATTTCTAGAAGCAAAGTTGAGGTTTAAAAAATTGCACTCGGGCAAAGCTCAAGGTCAAAATGTCTGTAAATATGGTACTGCTAGAAAATTCTCATCATATGGAAGTCTTATACCAAATATGAACACCATACCACTACAAAACTTAAATCTAGAGGCAAGGCTAAAGTTGTTAAAAAATTGCCCTCAGGCTAAGGTTTAGGTCAAAATGTCTCTTAAGTATGGTATAGCTAAAGTCTGTCCCACTTCCTTTAGATAATGGAAATCTTACGATTTTAGCTTTATTATTTCACCCATCTATCATTTTTGGTATGTCAAGAATGACCATACATAACTGAAAAATGTTGAATTCGCCATTTACGACATGCACATAAGTCTGCAGTCATGTGCATATTCACAATTTTTTTTCAAACAGGTGAAAATTTCTAAGTGATGGATTGTCCTATTGTAAGGATGACCCAGGCCGCGCTCGATTGGCTGTGCAGAACAAGTGCAGTACAGAGTGTTCTGCACAGACGAATCGAATGCCACAGAACAGGAAGTCGCGGTCTCCATGATGGAGGACGAAAGGCGGGAAATATTTCTAAAGGTAGATTAAAAATATATTGTCACATTTACGTTATGTTATACAATACTTTGTGTTTTTTTCTGTGTCAATAATGCAAATTTTGATGTGAAAGGTTCAGAAAATGATAAACTGGTGTCTTTCTTTTAAGCACCTGTTCCACGACACTTTATTCCTGTTCTATAACTGTGCAGTACACCCTTTTACATACTTTATTTTAAAAGCACTGAAACCCTTCGCTCGCATTCAGAGTGTTGTTGACATCAATGAATATATGTTATTAATCAATTTCATACTTATAACAATCAAGAAAGTAAGTTTTATTTGTCAAAAACTTGCAAAATGTTCATATCAAAACATTTGGCTTCCATCTTGGTCACGTGACTGTTCCACTCACACCACCTTTCCAGTCGGTGCAGACAGAACTGTGCAGTACAGGTGTTCCAAATCACTCGTTTGCTGTACTGCACGTCCATCACACAATTCACAGGCCAATCGAATGCTCCCCCAGTAACTTGATAAAATAGATGACCCGAGTTGACCTACATATTAATAGCAAGGTGTACTCGTTTGGGGTTTACAATTGTAATCTACGGGCACTTTGTTTGTAAACACCAAATAGAAATAAGCAGTACATTAACAATTTCTTTCAAATATTTCTTTTGCAATTTATGCATGCATTTTTCAACTACATGTTTGGGTATTTTGTTGAATCATTTCATTTACGGGTATGTTTTTTCTTTAATCAAAAAGGGGGGGTCACAACACAAGGTAAAAGCCAAAGCGAGACTTGTTTATCATCTGACTTCGGGTAATACCTGCCAATACCTATTTCAGAATGGTCCAGTCTTCTCGATAATGGTGCTCCGAAAATATTATCCCTTTTCAAGCATGAAGCAATTTTAAAAAGTATTTTTTCTGTCCATTTGTATAGGAAATCATCAAATTAAAAGTGGTTTCAGAAGTGTACAATTTTTTTCACAACCATGCAAAATTCAGTGCCGAAATATGCAATCAGCAGAAGAGAATTTCCATTATCTAAAGGAAGTGAAACAGACTTTAGAAAGCTCTCATGATAAGGAAGTCGCATACCAAATGTGAACACCCTACCACCAAACAACTCATTTCTAGAAGCATAAAAAAGAAGTTTAAAAAAATTGCTCTCAGGCAAAGGTCAAGGTCAAAACGTCTACAAATATGGTACTACTAGAAAACTCTCATCATAAGGAAGTCACATACCAAATATAAACACCATAACACTACAAAACTTAATTCCAGAAGCAAGGTTAAAGTTTTTAAAAAATTGCCCTCAGGTTAAGGTCAAGGTCAAAGTGTCTACAAGTATGGTACGGCTAGAAAGCTCTCATTATAATGAAGTCACATACCAAATATGAACACCCTACCACCAAACAACTTATTTCTAGAAGCATGGTTAAAGTTTACAAAAAATTGCCCCCAGGAAAAGGTCAAGGTCAAAACGTTTACAAATATGGCACTACCAGAAAACTCTCATCATAAGGAAGTCACCTACCAAATATGAACAATATACCACTACAAAACTTAATTCAAGAAACAAGGTTAAAGTTTTTAAAAATGCCCTTAGGCTAAGGTCAAGGTCAAAATGTCTGCTCTCATTATATGGAAGTCACATACCAATTATGAACACCCTACGACCAAACAACTTATTACTAGAAGCAAGGTTAAAGTTTTAAATAATTCCCTCAGACAAAGATCAAGGTCAAAATGTCTACAAATATGGTACTGCCATAAAACTCTCATCATAAGGAAGTCACATACCAAATATGCACACTATACCACCACAAAAATTAATTCTAGAAGCAAGGTAAAAGTTGTTAAAATATTGCCCTCAGGCTAAGGTTAAGGTCAAAATGTCTACTACTAGTAAACTCTCACCATGAGGAAGTCGCATACTAAATATAAATACCATAGCATTACAAAACTTATTTCAAGAAGCAAGATTAAAGTTGTTTTTAAAAATGCCCTTAGGCAAAAGTCAAGGTCAAAACGTCTACAAATATGGTACTACTAGAAAACTCTCATCATAAGGAAGTCACATACCAAATATAAATACCATACCACTACAAAACTTATTACTAGAAGCAGGGTCAAAGTTTTTTTTTTTTAAATCTCTCAGACAAAGGTCAAGGTCAAAATGTCTACAAACATGGTACCGTTAGAAACTTCTCATCAACAGGAAGTCAGATACCAACCATGAACACCCTACCACTAAAAGCTTACCTTTTAGAGACAAGGTTGAAGTTTAAACAAAATGCATTAACGGCAAGGTCAAGGTCAAAATGTCTACAAGTATGGTACCATAAGAAAGCTCTCATCACACGGAATTCACATACTAAATGTCATTATTTTAGCTCTCCAGGTCTCCATTCCACAAGCAAGAGTAAAAGTTTTTGTTGACGCCGACGCCGAAATCGGGGCATGACAAAAGTTCTCCAGACATTCATCCCGACGAGCTAAAATATAGATCAGAGGTCAAGGTAACAGTGACCAAACATAGATTGAAAATTTCAATAAAAATTTGGTTTCCGGTTGATAACTCGCATGTAATCAAAATGAAACTTATATATATTGTTGGGTACCAGCACGGGAGGAACCCTGTTGATTTTGGGGAAAGGTACAAAGGTCAAGGTCACAGTGATGGAAAAATTTCAGAAAAAAATTGATTTCCGGATGATAACTCAAATATTTTACATCAAATTGAAATGAAACTTTGATATAACGTTATTTTTTTCCTTGTTGTTTTTTTTTTTTTTTTTTTTTTTTTTTTTTTTTTTTGTTTGTTTGTTTGATTGTTTGTTTTTTCATGCCAATAGTTACAATTGTTGACTTTTTTTAATGGAAGAACTGTATAACTTTTGTATTTTTGACAGAGTCAGTTATGCCAGTTAAGAGAGATTATACGTTCACAAGCAAAATACCAAAAAGTTTGGTGAAGTTTAGGAACGACAAGACATACTGCGATGTCATTTTAAGATCCGGATTTCGAGAGGTATATGCCCACCGAATTATTTTAGCAGCGTTGTCCGATTATTTCAGTCTATTGTTTAAATACGAGGGTGGATTTGAACAACCTGCAATATACTTTGACGAAGAAATAATTAGCGGAGAATGTTTGGAAAATATAGTCAACTATGCTTATTCCGGGGACATTACTTTAAGTGAAGAAAATGTTACTGATATGTTACTTGCAGCGGATTATTTCGATATAGGCTTCATCAAAAAAGAATGTGAGGAATTTCTTTATGAAGTGTACATAGATAACTTTGAAAAAGAAGGTATTAATTTGGACAATATAGTCAACGTCGTTTGGATTGCTTGTCTCTTTAATTTGAAAACATTCATGGAACCGATTTGCAAGTTTATTTCCAAACATTTTGCTGAGATATTGGAGCGCAATACTTTACTCTCCCTTTCTCCGCATTGTGTACTTACACTGTTACGGGAAAAAGATTTGACAGTCCTTTATAATGGTATTCCGGCAGATGACGTAGAATTTGAACTTTTCAAATTTATCGTAAACTTTATTTATGGAAAAGCTTTTACAGAAAACATAATTGTCCGATTATTTCAAGTGATCCAACTTTCAGAGATAACACATGACAAATTTTGGACTGTCATTGATTCTTATGGGTCTAATTTTGTACGCGAAAAAGAAATAATTACGCGTCTCTTCTGTTTCTGTGCGTTACCCCTATCTATAGACGAGGATGAAGCTATACCTGAACATTTGACAGAAAGGAAATATGGTAAAGGATGGAAATATATTAATGGATTAGAAATGGATGGAGATTGTACTATTGATTTAAACGATAGATTATACAAAGTAAAAATATTCACTTTAACAGGCATTCCAACCTCTAAAACAAGAAAAAAGTCGCAATATGTGATTTTTAATCGACAAGAAGACGACGAAGAAAATTCTTCAATTAAGGGGTTATCTCTGACCTACAAAAGTGGCTTGAAAGTGACAATAGGAAATACATCAGAAGAACCCGTTTTCCCATTTGATCAAGTCAGTTTTCAGGAATTTGTCCTTGGTGAAAATGAAGTAATCGTACGGATTAGAGCTCAGAAAAAATCTGGAATACTTAAAGCAATTACATTTGTGACAAATTTGGGAAATAAAATTGGATCGATGGAAGAAAACGAAGATATTGACTACCCCTATATCTATTCTCCCAAAACCGATTGTGGATATCTTCATTCGATCAAAACAGATAGTATGCTCGACTCTCTAAACTTTTTGTGGGTGGAATACTCTAATCCCGACCTCAGAGGAATTCGTAGTAATAGATATATTTCAAGATCAGTGTTTCAACATTTAATGGAAGATTACATTTCTGATGATTCGGATTGTTATGGTGTATATTTTGGCGATGATATATATTATGGTGATAGTAGTCCATATGATGATAGTAGTCCATATTATGACAGTGATTACTGACTTCATGCAAAAAAAAATTATGTTCAACAGAGTTCGTTTCAATTCTAAACTACATGCAGTAAAAGTGAATCTATCTGTCTTTTAGTATTATTAGGGACTCAAAAAAACATCGCGAAGTTTTTAACCTGAGCCACTGAATTCTTTGTCACTAGCCCATTTTATTTCGCTTGACAAAATAGTTCTAGACCCAAAGAATTATTAGTACCGTTGGCCTTTTTTTTTTTTTTTTTAAAAAGCTGTCACTCACTCTCAATATTGCTGATGATTATTCAAAGAGATGGTTCGACAGGCTATTTGTTCGAACTTCATCATATTTGTGACGATAGATAGCCACGCAGGGAGCAGATCATGCTCTCTGATCTAATCATTTTGTTTGGCAACGGATGACGAACATGTTGTAATTGCACTATCAGGCAGCAAACTAAGTTGACGGCACGTGTGATTGTGATTGGGTTTTAAGTGTATAGACCCTTTCACGATAACTGAGGTCCTGAATTTTGTACATGCGCTCATATGCCTTAGATTGGGTACACTGCAACGTCGTAATATATCACAGCAATCCCGCGTGGATCGATTCTGGCGGGCTTATAGTATCTCACTTCTAGAATTTTTCACCTTGCCTGGTATTCTTCCCTGGGAGGTGAACTTGCAGTATTCGCAAATTTGTGGTTTGGCCTCTAAGGTAGGCTGCGTTATCAGTACCTCTAAGGTTAGGTATGCTAGTTTTTGGCCTCTTTGGTTAGGTCACTGACCTCAAAGGTTAGGTCACGCGCTAAATGACCTCAAAAGGTTAGGTCAAAAGGGTTATGACCTCAAAGGTTAGGTCAGAAAGGTCACCTTAAAGGTTAGGTAAAATATTTAATGGCATTGCTATTGGTTTTCCCTAGGATGCCATTTTTGTGTTAAAATGCTAGCCAGGGTCTAGCCACTTGCTTCGGCCTTTCGGCCAACTTCAACTCAAAATCACAGAAACGCAGTTCTCGTGAAAGGGTCTAATATAACAGAAGTCCTAGTTACATTGAAACTAAAATTCACATGTTTTGCTCTCAAGTTACCTGCATAAGTCTTTTTCAAGAAACATCCAGACAGAAATTTATTTTACACGAATAACATAGAAAAATAAGCTAGCGTAACTTGTAACATTGAAAAAGGAGCATGAATGTTTTTTGATCTACTCTTTCTACAATAATCAACAGATTTCCCCCAAATTTTGTACGCCATATTGCGCGGATTTTCACAGAGATATGTAAAATTCAACGGACAAAAATTGCCAACTGTAACTTCACTGAATTATGGAGAAATCGCTGATGTCACTCACAGTTTCACAAGAGTTCACACTGTGAGTACCTAAACTTGGTTTTGAATTTTGCGGTTTTTTTTTTATTTCTGTGCCTTGTATCTGTCCTCTAGGTGTGTCAGTCTCGTTTTGGCCATGTCTTTGAACTTCGAGTTTTGTAAATATCACTCTTTTGTTCCTTCGGTATTCTACTGTGGCTGTTTTAATAAAGCTTTTAAAATTAATCATAGTTAGAAAATTAAGACATATTTCAAATGTGCAAAAAAAAAGAAAATTTTGTGTGTCAAAGCAATATCAGCTGTATTTTTTTCAATTTTTTTGGTTCCAGAAGAATTCACCATTTCAAGTTATAGTATGCAGAAATTAAGCAGTTTCAAGTCCAATACCTCGTGAAAACATATAAAAAGGCTTCAATTAAGAAAAATGTAACGTTAATTACTTATTTGATGGCCTCCAAAGAATGTATTCTCGCGATGATTCGTATGCATACGAACTAAGGTCGAATGTTCCAAATACATGCGTAACGGAATTGTTATGGTCCTGTCATGATCCGATAAAATCAGGTGCAATGTCGAATAGAACGTGGAAGGGTAAGTGTATAAGTTATTGTTTACGTTTCCAAAATAATAAAATGCAACCAATATTATTCTTTCAAGCATGTCCTAATTATTTTTAAACACGGGATGGCTTTAGTTGTTTGAAATCTCAATGAATGATTTGAAAATAACTCCACGGGGATATTCGATTCTCTGTGCTGGACATGTTCCGATCACAATGTTTTGAAAAAGAGAATCGATTTTTATATCAAAATGGACGTCGATTGTATGAAAGCTACTTTCGCGAACGAATTTGTTGATAATGACGAAAAAAATGATGGTGCAATAGAATTTGTAGTTTTACTTAATATTCCTTGCATTGTAGGTTTAACACTTTTTTTAAATGGTCCATTAAATGTGAAAGGGGATATTGATAATCTGGCTTAATATTGAATTTTCCAACGTTTAATATTATTTGAGGATGCTGGGATTGGCCATTTTTAACCTTAGGAACTTAATAGGGAAGGTCCTATTTTAAAGCTCGGAACTTTGAGGTGAAAATGCCTTTGGGAAACGGGAAAGGAGAGGATATATACATGTATTTCAGAGACGATCTGGAATGGCATTTCATCGATGTATGAAGAAATCAATAGCTCTAAAATGTTTTCTTAGTGTGCTTCAGCTGGGATAAAGTATTTTCTGTTTATTATATTATAGAAAGCATTTACTAGTATGTTACAAATTTATTGAATTCATGGCATGTGTTTTCCTGCATCCATTACGTATGACTCCATCTTTAATGGCAGATTGTGCACACTACACCACCTCTGAAGTCAGTACAGATCCAGAACACTGTTCTCAGTCACTCGATTGTTGTACGGTACTGTGCAGGACGTCCGGGACAAGGAATCGAGCGCCTCCCACGTGTGCATTGCACTAATCACGAATTCGACCGATTTTACCTCGTCTTTATTACGTAAGCATTCATTATGGACTGGGTCCTTTGAAATCAGAACCCATTCGGGTATATTGTAAACTGTTAACCAACGCTGGAGACGGAACATGAAAAAGCTGTAATCCTTAGTATTTTTTTTTTTTCGCATTTTGCCCGGATTTGTTTTTAAACTACGTACATTGAAGCAAAATAGTCCTAAAAGTTGTGTGTAAACCGGCAACAGCATCACAAATGACAAGTGTAGGCTCACCCAGTCGAAGTTTGCCAATTGCTGGTACGTTTGTTTATGTTGACTATAGTATCTCGGTCAGGTCCGGTTTTAGTGTCGAACATTAATCACCTGCCGTGATTGTTCAAAATCGTATTTAAATTTAGTTAAATAATCGTAATTATGAAGTATTATTGGCGTTTTGTTTTGGGTCTTTTTAACTTGGAGATTGGATGTTTTCTCCTTGACATTTACCCCATTTCCTCTCTTTTTTATACGACCGCAAAAAATTTGAGGTAGTATAATGGTATGGCGCTGTCGTCGTCGTCGTCGTCCTGCGTCGTTGTCGTCTGTAGACACTTTTGTTTTTGGTCAATAACTTAAGTTCTAGCTGACCAATCCTTATAAAATTTTACCACAGTGTTCCTTGGCACAAAAGGAAAGCTGGGGTGGGTTTTGGACATTTTGGCCCCTCCCGTTTTTAAAAAAGGGGTCAAAAAGGTCAAAATTGTTTTTTTTCACATAATTGGCTGTAGAATATTTATTATTTATTGGATTTTGATGGGGTTTCTTTCCATGTGTACCTAATTAAATTTCCTATCAGTAGTATGCAACGGATTTTATGTGGCATGTACGGTTGAGGAGATAAATGGGGCCCAAAAGGGGCGATTTTCAAAAATTGTATTTTATTTATTTTTAGTTCGATTTTGATGCAGTTTTTTGCAATGGATTCCTTTTGAAAATAAACATAGAGGTGCACCATCAGATTTTTGACAATTTGTTTCTTTTCCGAGCTACGAGGGGCCAAATGGGGACAAAATTGCAAATTTGCAGATCACCTAAAATTTTTTTCATCGGATTTTGATGGCGTTTTTTTTTCTTTAGATTCCTCTTGTTGTAAGCTTTCAGCAATACGTTAACAGATTTTGTGTAGCTCTTACTGTTTCCAAGCTACAAGGGGTCAAAGGGCCAAAATTGCAATTTTTCGGAATATGTGAAATCTTTATTTTTCATCGGATTTCGATGGAAATTTCTTCTTTGGATTCCTCTAGATATAAGCTTTCTGTATATTGTTGACATACCTCTTACCATGGCTCTTACCATTTCCGATATAGACATGTATAAGGAATTATATGAGCTAATTTTTATTTTCTTTAGTTTGTGTGCAGCTAATTACTGTGTCAAGCTTTTTATTGTGTCCATTTAATTACTGCATCAAGCTTTTTACTGTGTCCTCATTAATTTTGAATTACACTTGTTCAAATTTCAGTGTTCGACATGCTGCGGTCGTATCATGCTGCGCTCGGCGTAGCCCTTTATTATATTTATGCATTAAAGGGTATCTGATATCATTTTCTAAATAAATGGTTACGACACAATGCGTATTTAGAACTTCCAAAAAAAAAAATTGAAGAAATGCAGTTCATATTAGTTTAACCGGAAACCGCATCACAAATAATTAATTTCAAGTATATAGATATATATCAAGCATCTTTACACAGCCAATTGATAGATGGAAACGGTAGCGGATTTTCCCGAGATTTGTCTATTGAATGTCAAATCTTAATAAGTCTTCCTGATTGTTAAAATATATATTTTTTATTTGGAATAGCTACCCCTTTACAACGGGGACAACCATCAAAATGGCATGAGAAATTAATTTAATCCATTATCGAAATTATAAAGTATCTTGACATTTACATGCATTAAACGGTATCTAGGGTATTTTCTAGGCATTTATACAATTATTTATTGGCAATGAAGACTTCCAATTACTTTAAATCTGGTGTACAAATATGTCCAAAAATATATAAAGAAAATAATTTTATTACAAGCGGGTTTTCCTTGGGATATTCCGACGCCGGTAGCGACGCACACATTGCAGAACGTTGAAACTTTAGTTCGTGGTAATATTTTCGGGGTTTTA
>MJUU01007141.1:29655-45369 GCA_002080025.1 Modiolus philippinarum
TCACAATCCTGCAACGTCATAATTTGGCGGGAAACGTTTTCAAATTGCAATTTTATCGTGATTTCTCGGTGTCACATGACGAGACTTACAGACCCTATGACAAAATGATTTTGGTACATCAAATATTAGTCTAACGTTTTCATCCCTCACGGGACTTTTCAAGACTAAAAACGTCGTCAGGCGACGTCGCTATGGGGAATCTGTGACGCAACGTCATTGTTTCCAAAAACGTTCTAAATAGAATTTAATCTTGCACTAAATACTTTTATGAATTTCTTTTCCAACTGTTTTCGGTACTCTTCTGTTTAGCCGGGACACTTGAAAAACGGGAATATTTTAAATTTTCCATTAGCACATCTATCTAAATGTTAAGAGGTATTTTTCTATATTGGGGTTGCCGAATCTGTTGTTTGTGCACACGCACTCTTTCACAAATACTATTTCCGGTCTGACCACTATAGTTTTCACGGCAATTTGTACATGTAATACAATATATTAAATTTTCGGATTTACAATTCATATCTGTATTCACCGTAAATTCTTTCCCGTTTTTAAACTGTTTCTTCACACCCACCTCCAAATAATTAAATCATCTTCACTACAGACGCCGCATCTTGAGTCACCGCAAACGGAAACTGAAGGTATGTTTTCTTGCATGTCAAATTTTGCCCTGGTCAGGTGGCGTTTTAAAATTTTCGGCTGTCTTTTACTATTTATGATCAATTCGGGTTTTGCCAGAATTTTCATTTTGTCACTTACATGTAGAATAGGTAAATTAGATTTTATCATGTTAAAGGTATTCGGCATTGACGGATCATGCGTAGTAACTACAGGAATAATTTTCTTCTTCGTTCCGTTGTTCTTTTGGTGTTCTCAATTCGGCCACTGTTAATTGTTAAACTCTGTTAATACCATCCTGAATGAGTTGTAGCGGATATTTCTGTTGCGTAAGATATGTTTTAAGTTCTTCTAATCGTGTTTTACGTAGTTGTTCATCCAGCACTATTGCATACATCCGTCGCGCCATACAATAAGTGATATTTCTTTTAGTATGCGCGGGGTGGCATGATTCAAAGTTTAAGTACTGGTGAGTATCTGTCTTTTTATAATAAATATCCGTTATTATTGTATTATTTGAAACTTTCAGGAGTATATCGAGAAACGGTAGTTCGGTTTGGCTGCTTTCCTTGGTAAATTTTATTGACGGGTGTAGAGAATTAAGGACATTATGGAATCTATGGAAACACAGTTGCTGACCAGGAAGCCAAGGATGCACTAGATGATGAGATGGCGGATTGTCCAGTACCGTACACTGACATGAAGCCTTTAATTGTTAAATACATTTTAAAGTTATGGCAGGCCAAATGGGATCTCCAAACAAATAATAAACTGCATGGAATACAGTCAGACGTCGGTAAACAAATTCGTTCCTGTGGTAAAAACCGTGGGGAACAGGTAGTGTTGACCCGATGTCGTATTGGACATACTAGAACAACACATAGTTTTATCATCAACAGTGATGATCGACCTGAATGTATTCCATGCAATTGTCCTTATACAATTCAACATGTTTTAATTGAATGTGTAGATGTTGCCGATATCAGGCGTGATTTTTATTCTGCTGATTGTCTTAAAGACCTATTTACAAACGTCGCAGGCGACAAAATCGTTCAATTTTTAAAAGCAATCAATTTATTTAGTAAGATTTAAATAGATCAATTTTAAACAAGTTTCTAATTTCTAATATTGTTATTGTTAAACCAAAAATTTACTATTATGTTTTTTAACATTTTACACATTTGTTTTACTTGTATAAAGCTATATGGTTTTATATTAATATTTTATGTATTTATTAGAATTTTTCAATAAACCCAACAGTTCTCGCCACAATATAGCTGAAATATTGCTGAAGTTGGCGTGAAACTTCAATCAATCAATCAATCAATCCATGTTTGAACAATGTAGTTTTTGAATTCTCGTCCGTATTGGTTTTCAACATTGTCATATAAAATTTTCTCTAAATAACCCATTACCAAATTTGCGTAGGTTGGAGCTACTTTGGTCCCCATGGCAGTTCCTTTAACCTGTTTGTAATGCCTACCGTCGAAATAAAATGTATTCCCTTCTAGAATTATTCTCAGAGCTTTTATCAAGAAATCAGTATTAAATCGACTGTCGGTAATGTTACGATTTTCTTCTATCCAATAATTAAGTCCAGTTTCGCCTAAATCATGGGGAATATTTGTGTATAAACTTGTAACATCAAATGAAGTTAGAATTATATTGTCAGGTATATTCTCTGGAATATAACGTAAAAAATCCATATCATCTCTAATGTAACTTGGAATTAGTATACACAGATGTTTTAGAACTAGATCTAGAAAATGACTTAGTCTTTGTGTTGCTGATTCTGGTCCGGCAACTATAGGTCGCAATTTCAGATCAGACGGACGAAGAATTTTTATATACTGACAATTATGTTCTTTTACAGCGTTCTGAATTAATTTACTTTTGTGAATTTTAGGTAGATTCCCCATAGCGACGTCGCCTAACGACGTTTTTAGCCTTGCGAAGTCCCGTGGATGAAAACGTTTGACTAATATTTGATGTACCAAAATTATTTTGTCATTACAATTTTTCGGTCTATGGTAGGAACCCAATTAAACGTAATATATATATATATATATATATACAACGTCTAAAACAGCGACAAACTTGGAAATCTTATTTAATCCTCAGGATAAGCATGTAAATATGCTTATACAGGTCTTGAAAAATAAATTATATGCGTCTGAAGTCAAAGACCAACTGAGTTAAAGTCTAAGGATGTGATATTATCGAGAACATCTTTCCACTGAGGAATTCAAATGAAGTGTTGCGGGTCACTCATATTGTAGTGGTCAAATTCCTCAGTGGAAAGAATATCACATCCTTAGACTTTAACTCAGTTGGTCTTTGACTTCAGACGCATATATATATATGACTTTAACATCGTCATATTCGAGATGCCTATATAACGACGATTTGAAGAGAAATCATTTATTAGTGTATAACAGTTTTATTTGATTGACGAACGGGGTTGGACACAAATTTTACTTCTACATATAGGATATACAGAATCCAAGTTTTAATTACCAGCAATGGTGGTGCTCTGGTACTATCATTGTTAGACAATTTTACTTTTTAGTCTGTTACAGAAAATCAATTCAATTAAAAAGTCCCTTGTCTCACTTTTGACGTCTTTGGCAGCAAGTATTTTTAAATTTCTGTCTTTCAATAGAAAAAAAAAATGTATGTATTTTGATTATGCAACAATGAAGAGGAGGGATTACATCTTTTTTATGAAGTTTCAGCGGTCATATTTGAAATCCTTAAAAACGTTATAAAACAACCGCAGTAGAATACCGAAGGAACAATGCAAGTGATGATCACAAAAATCGAAGTCCAAAGACATGGCAAAAACAGAGAAAAACAGAGACATAACAAGGACGTGAACGCCAACAATGCACGGAAATAAAAAGACGACATTAAGAACTAAGACACTCATAGTGTGAACTCCATTAATTAATGGATAGAAGATAGCAGAAAACACTTACAATTGCCAAACATTATAATCACATGCCACAATCTACCTGGGAACTGCACAAGAAAAACATAAAAGACAAACGTAGACAACGATAGGACCTCTTGATAGCCGAACTTAGTACCGGTACGAGCAAAAGCTAGCGATTTGGTTAAACCTGTTTATGGATACCCAAACCTCCAAGGTCTCTATCCTGTTTCCCTATAGTTAAACGTACAAATAAAACCCCATACAGGTAGACTATCAACTCCAAGACAACATATTGCGAAGGAAAGAATAAGACAAAACGTAATTTAAAAAGATGGGACAAGGAGTGCTCACCGTTAAGGAGCCTACTTTGCTGGTTAACACTGTCGTACTAAAGTAAATGTAATGGAATCATGCAGAATATCCTATTAGTATCTTCTATTACGTCAAGAATGAAAGTTTGTCTGGATTTTATAAATTTTTGACAATTTTTAACAACATGTCCGTAAAAGCGAGGATGAGAAATGTCCTAAGTAATAAGTTTTTTGCGGGTCACACCATATTTAGATATCTTAAATGTGTTTAACTATTTATGAAAATTGTAGCCTTGTTGTAAAAGTTTGCATGTTATAGTAAGGTTACGTTACTTTAAGTCGTCAAAAGTACAACAGATACGTGCAACTGATACTAGTTGAGATATGTACACCCCACCCCGTATGGTGGAGCTACAGGAACGTCGCCGTCAAAAAAAGTGAAATTAGTATAGTGAATCAAATCATCCCTTTTATCATACATTTTCGTTTTAATTTTACCGGAGTTAACGGACTTAGCTACATCGAAAAATTGCAGTATTTAGAATCATTATTTGCTTTATTAGGTTTAATTTTTTAGGACAAATGAGGCCAACATGGTCTTAAAACTTGGGGATTGTCAATAGTAAGGATATCGTCGATACACCTGCTATTTTCATTGAAAATTGAAATAAGTTTATCAATATTTTTACTGTTCCATTTCGTAGTTTTTTTCATAAAGTTTCGTTCGTAGAAGAACTGAAAAAGGTATGGAAAAAGAGGTGCGCAGTTTGTACCCATAGGAATTCCAATGATATTTTGATAAACGATGATGCCAAAACGAACTAAAATGCTGTCTAGCAAAAGATTCAGTGCATTAATCATATCATCTCAAGTCCAGGAGCAATGCTTTTTGTAATTGATACTGGAAGGGAATCATTGCTTTTTATTAAAGCAAATGGACTCCAAACCGGAAAATTTAAAAAATAATTTAATAAGTTGTCCCAATTTGAATTTAATCAATATATATATATAGATATGGAAGGGTTGTATAAAGGGTAGAAAAATCATAACTGTCAATATACAAAACTGGTCTTTTTATTTATTTCAATTTATCTAAATCTTCAATCGAATTTTTTAAGCTGGAAAAGTAATTTACATTAGAGTTTTGATACGTTTTATCACCAATTTTAATAACTAAATCATTAATACAGATGTATGCACTGGTTAAATGGATTGATAAATAAGAACAATTACTCGAAGCCGAAATAAAACGATGTTTGTGGGAAAATTTGTGAAACTTAAGAACCCAGTACATATTGGCAAGGTGTTATCTTTAAATGAAACTCGGAATATTTCTGTGTTTAGTTCAGCGGTTTTTTTTTCGTCACAATTAGTACGTATGAAAGTTTTAGAATTGGCCAATTCAGTTTGTTTGACATCGTATTTTTTTTCAAATAGAAACGTTGTTGGAGGCTTTGTCGACTGGTACAAACACATATTTATTACTTTTATTGAGTAAGATCTCTTAATTCTAACTTAATTCTGTTTACAGACAGCTTAGTTGGTGACTCCATATAATTATCTTTATAAAATTTATTCTGTTAGTGACTTTTGTTATAATTTTATCTTTGCACTTATTGACTCTGTGTTTTCTTCACTTTCTCGTTTGCACCATTTTATGCAATAATTGGTAAATGGTTCTTTAATAATATCAAAATATGCTTGCCAGTATATTTTCGAAGATGGGCGATACTTAGGCCCCTTTCTTAAGAATTTTCCAATTTCTTTGTCTGCGATGCTACAATTCCCCGTTAATATATGTCCGGAAGGATCATAGCGATATGGCGATGCGGAGCAGTCTCAACTGCTGAAATTTCTTCTCGAAATTAGCATCACAGGTTGTAGAAGAGTAATTGAAAAAAATACTTCTAAACAGCTTCTAACGATGAGACATTTTGACGAGTTTTAACCATAACGGGTGTAATAAATTCCTTAAAACTCTTTTGAAAGTAATTCTAGAAAAAATATATTACATGTTTTTTATTAGATCGTATATGTAACAGTACACTGGAATCCAGACAAATCCAGAATCCACCTGGTACAGAATCTAGTGGGACAAATTAAAAATTCTGATTTGTACTGGATTTTCAGTCCAATTTCTAAAAGGAGTATTAAAGATATCCTTTATAGAAGGTTTCTTGATCCTACTCGATTTCGGGTATGATCCCGAATAATAATGAATATTTTGTTTAGTTAGATTCTGGATATTACTGAAATTTTATGTTGAAAATGGTTTGATTATTTCATAACCAGAGGATGAGGATGAAGAACATTTTTTTATTTAATTGTGTTTATTTTAGTGATGATCGCTCTCATCTTATCAGTATTATACATAATAATTGTCCCAATTTTGATAAGTTACAAGCGACTGAAAAGTGTATTTGGTTAATGAACCGTGAAAACCGTGAGATACTAAAATTATTATGTAATTATTTGAATTAGAATATAATTAAGTACTCTCGACCAATCAAGTAACTGGATTTCAGCTGTCTTATCTGTGAAGAACATAAGAAATCATGTTCTTACTAACGGATTGTCTATTGTATTTTACATGTTAGGGTCAAAACTGCTTGAGGCATTTCATTTAGATTGTAAAGCAATTATCTGTAAAATAAGAAGTTGTCATTCAATCAAAAGCCAGTGTTTTAATATTTTCAAGCAATAAATTGACTATTCGGTATAATTCAGAAAAACATACAACAAAAATAGATTTGGGGGTGGGGTATTAATTTTATCATTACTTTAATAAAAAAAAAAGCAAGGTTAAATGGGGGTACAAATGGCGTTTCGGGTTTAAAACCACATTTTTTTTTAAATATTTTAAAAACTTTCGTGTAGAATAAATTATCAAAAACCTAATATGTACACAAATTATGTCCTTCGCATTAGGATTTTGTGATGATCAAATCGGGAAATCACCCCCCCCCCATTCCCAACCAAAAAATACACAAAGATGCATACCCACTGTAGCACATTTTAAGCCTCAGGTTCCGTTGTAAAACATGATATAAAACTATAAGTCAGTATATCTAAATCAGCAAAATTCTGTAAGCTCTAAAACTTCCTTCTCTTTAATGTTTAACTCTATGTAATTACATACATAACATCAGTTTTATCACCTTCACAGTATTATATAGACCCTAATTACTCCTATTATGGTATGTATGGGTCAAGTCAAATTGGTCTAAATTAGTCATCTATTGTGTGTCTATAATGTTTGATTATTGTAATTATTTCTTGAGTATATAACAATATTCTAAATTTATCAGAACATGGTTATCCCCTTCTTCGTGATAAGTACTCGCTAACGCTCATACTTATTCACGAAGAAGGGGGTTATCATGTTCTTACATATACGAAGCATTTTATTCAATGTGAGTAGACTTCACTTGCACCTACCTCTGTCATGCCTAGGGACACTTTCAGCATAACGAAGTATAATACATGTATTTAAACATGTAACTGTATAATTAAATTATGAACTTATTAGTTTTATTTGCTTACTCAATTTTAATTTTATTTTATTCAATATCCAATGCCGACCGTGTGAATACACCTTACGAGGCAACGTTTAGTTTAAACTTAGTTTATTTGTAAATATATAACAAATTGGATTAGACACAAGGAAGATATACTTATGAAGTCTTCTCTGGTTTACAATTATTTACACTAATTAAATTATTATATATTACAATATAGTATTCAAGCTTTATAGAGTAAAGTAAACACATTTAAAACAAAAGAAAGGTAATGTGTGTGGTGTGTGTGTGGATAGTTTAATGTTTAAACAATGAGGAAATGTTTCGTTTTCTTTATATACTTAAAGACGTTATTCAATACAATTTCATATTGCTCAATGATAAGAGCGTCACTTAAACCAAGGAGAAGATCCAAATCCATACTACAATAATCCTGTACCCAATTTTGATCATTTCTTACCTTTCTTGCATCATGATACAGAGGACATTCAAGGAAATAATGATATGCAGACTCATATGCATGGCCACATCGACATGAGGGATTTCGTATAATATTTACTTTATGGAGATCTCCATTTAAAAAAGACGCTTTACATCGCAACTGGGTTAGTATTATATTACTAGGACCTATTGAAAATGCTTTGGTACTATTAATATATCATATGTACTTTTTAGATTAGTTTTAAATTTTCATTTACTACTTGTACTATTTCTGATATAAGGCAACGTCCCCTGATGTCTTTTGCATTTAACTGATTGTGATAAAAACTTGGTTTGGTGCACCAGACATGGGTAGGTTAATTGATAAATGAGTCAGGCTTTAGCCGGCAGTTTAGCGGCGAGCACTCCTCGACCTATCTTTCTAAATTACGTTTTTGTCTATTCTTTCCTTTTCAAGATTGTGGTCCTAGAGTTAGTGGTCTACCTGTTTTGGGTTTAATTTGTATGTTTATTATACTATAGGGAAACGGGATAGAGAAAGGGGAGGTTTGGGTACCCATAAACCGGTTTAACCCTACCGCTGGCTGTTGCCAGTGCCGGTACCANGTCCGGATATCCCGAGTTCCTATCGTTACCTATGTTTGTCTTTTGTCATTTTATTGTTTTTCTTGTGCAGTTCCCTGGTTGATTGTGACATGTGATTGTAATGTTCGGCTATTGCAAGTGTTTCCTGTTATCTTCCCTTCATCATTAATTATAGAAATATATTTTAGAACCAGAGTTTCTAATAAATTTGATCTATCATAACCTTTTTTGGCAACGTCCCCTGTTGACCTTTTTTATTAAACCAACTTAAACAACTTGGTTTAGTGCATCAGGCACGGGTAGGTTTATGTGTGATCATAATAAAAGAGAAAAAATACTAAATTTTATAGAACCAGATTTCCAATAAATTAGATCTATCATAACCTTTTTTGGCAACGCCCCCTGGTGACTGTTGCATTAAACTGATCTATAACTTGGTTTAGTGCATTTGACACGGGCAGGTTAATGTGTGATCAATGAATGAAAAAAATATAAAAAAATAATAATACAGAAAAACTTATGTTTTTGTATGTATATATGTGTTTATATACATAAAATAATTATTTAGAATAAATTATTTTACAAAAATCATACTATCTACATGGTCTGGGTGCGCCATGGCATGGCATTGACATAGTTTAATGATATATTGTTGTTTTTGTGTATGAATTGTTTGTATTGTCATATGTCCCATTGAGGGCCCTTAATTGATTGGTTAATAAAGAAAAACTTTTGAGCTTTTTGAACTTTATATAACCAATAACCAATATGATAAGGTTGATTGATGGTTTTCTGTTATTTTCAGTTTCAGCTGACTCTATATGCGTAAATTACAGGAAAACGACATAGAGGAAACATCAATCTTGGTTAAAAGTATGGGAGGGGGTGCATGGAAAAAGATTCTGGACAGATTCTTTAATTTTGCTTATATTTTTGTTGTTCTTTTTGAAAATCATCTTCGTCCCAGGGTAGAAAATATTGTTCAAACATTGATAGTATGCTTTAGCTCGAAAGCCGTCGGCTGAGAGTTGTTAAAACCATCCAAGAAAGTCACATGAGGCTTCAGCCCTATTAACGTACATGCTTCCGATCAAAATATAGTGCGTAAATTTCTTTCAAAATCCTTTTTGTAATTCGGATATTGACGTTGTTGCTATATAGAATTGATATTAACATTACTACCTGTAACCGTGTACAGCAGAAAATGATTTTCCCTGATTTTTGTACTGATTTTCCCTGATTTTGATACTGATTTTCCCTGATTTCTCAGAAGTGTCTACCAAAAAAGTAATTATATATGAATTATTGAGAAGCAGTAACAACTATTATGAAATATATCTTCTCAACTTGAATATATTTCCTGTGTACATTATTGGCAACATATTTTGGATCCCCAAAACCAGTAAAATATGTGGATAAAGGAAGCTGATACAATGAATCAAGTGATTTATTGAATAAATGCTTAATTTAAGCAAATTAAGATATTTTTCTAATTTGCTTCTATAAGTATTAACAAATACAAAATCAATCAGTTATCATTTTTACAAATGAAATGGGAAAGAATGATTTTGAAACATATTTTCTGTATGTGAGGCAGTGTACTGATTGTCCCAGATCAGTGTACTGATTGTCCCTGAAATACACAATTTCAGTACTGATTTTCCCTGATTTGGTATTTGAATATTTTTTCTGTGAAAGGTTCTGGCAGCTTTCTATATGATGTTTTGTCTATTTGAGGAAAAGTGGCAACTTCTGAATGTTTCTCCTGCCAAGATTTTTCTAGGCTTGTTTTGTATTGATCTATAGAAAAAGCAGGAAACATTGTTTAACATTAGACCTTGTTCAAACACATATCAACGGTCTTCTTTTCTGAAACCACACTGGTAGTTGGCAACAAATATTGTAACAATAGTCCTTGAGTGGTTCTTAAAAAATATGTCCAGAAGGTCCATACTCCATCCAAGATGGAAACCGCAGGGGGACATAGTTAAACATTGAAACCTACGGGAAAAACAGTTCATCGAACTTCTCTTAAACCACTTGACCATTTGACCATTTATATATAATCTACATGCAAAGGTGAAAAGGTGAAAAGATTTTTCCTTTCCAAAAGATATTTAGCAGGTTTGCACGTCATCCATGATAGCCGCAAACGGGGAACAAAGCTTATTATTGGAACCTATGGGAATATGTTCACATTTTTTTCCCTCCGAAACAATCGGTTGTACGAGGCCAAACAAAAATACATGTCTGTTTAGGGTTTCCCTACCTACCCTATTTTTTTTCTCCCTACCCTAGACCATTTTATTGGTATTTCAAGTAAAAACATCGATGAAAAGTCCCTGTTGTTATAGTCTGTCCCATAGGGGTCTATATAAAATGATTTTAAAAAATAAAATGAATTAACCAACCTACCTACCCGAATTTTTCAATCAATGTAACCCTAAACAGACATATATTTTTTATTGGCCTGATTGTAAACAAACTTTGCAACAAAAGTCCTCCTTATGTCCCGTCAAAAAATGATGTGTACAACATGTCTGCGCCCCATTCAAAATTGCTAGTGAGGAACATAGTTCACATTTGAACACATGTAAAAATCATCTTCTCAGAAAGTATTGGTAAATTTGAACCTGGCTAAGCAAAAAAGGTTTTCAGATGGCCCCCTTCAAAACTCAGGTCTGCAAGATATCTGCCAGTGGAACATAATAACATTGGACTCTATACCTTGAGGTTTATAAACATTGAAATGGAAAAAAAATGTGTCTAACCTGTCTGCACTCCTAAAACAGCTGGATTATTGGATAGTCTATATAATAAATGGTCCAAGAGAGTGGTACAGGCTCTTGAAAGACTACTACATAGTTCATCATTAACTTAGATCATCTTATATACAAGCAAGCAATTCTACCTTATAGTAAGTTCAAGGGAGCCCTAAGATTGGTCCGTTAACCAAATAATAGGATATATGTACATGTAGTTTTGATAGAAAACTAGATGGAAACATTTGCATACTCCTTTTAAGTAATACTGGTGCGAAGAGGAGTACAACCATTACAAAAAATCATAGTATTTCTTTATTCTAAAGTTTTACATGAACCTAAATTGACATATTATATTTTGTTTAAATCAGGGACAATCTGTACAGGAGTCAGGGACAATCAGTACTGACCAGAAGACGATCAGGGACAATCTGTACACCAGAGCCAAATCAAAATAACTTATTTTATTGGTTACAAATTCAAATTATACATAAATTAACATAACAGAGTAAATTATAAACATATGAATTATTATTAAACTGTTTCAAAATATTAATTGCAATCTTGCTTTGTTCGGCATTCTTAAAAACACACATTTAANATTTTCGACACTATTTAAATAATCATATTAGTTGGTTCAATGCATGATAACATTTTTGTGCGGTTATGCAAACCTGTTTGTGTTTAACTAAGAAAACGAAAATTACAAAATGACCTACATTTAACTACACGATTATACACATAAACGATATGTCGACTGACCTCGTTCTCTGGACAATACACAGCCGAATGATGTATTGATTTTTCATGTTGTATAAAGTTTACATGGCGTTTTTCTTAATACATGGAGCGAAAACCTTTGAAATTGAATGCAAATGAAATATTTCATATAATTTACATGTTATTCCAAGTATAGATGTATTTCACATCTTAATTTTTTAATGTAAATATCAGGCTGAAATTAGTTTTACATTACGTGGAAGTAAACTATGTTAAACTTTAATTACGATATGTTTGTATTTATCCATGCTTACTGCATGTTTGTGAATTTTGTCCTTATGTACAATTCTTATATGTACGCTTTTGAATGACTTTGGTCTACATGTAGGTGAAACACTACATAATCATGATTATTGATTGTCTTGTGTAAGGCGGACATGGTTATTTAGCAGGTGGTTAATCAGCCAATAGAATCCAAGTTTACATCTGCATAACCGTACAATATAAGTTATCATGCATTGAACCAACTAATATGATTATTTAGATAGTGTCGAAGATCGTTGAACGGCAAGCGACCTTCAGGTCGCGCCGTTCAACCATTTTCGACACTATCTAAGTAATCATATTAGTTGGTTCAATGCATGATAACATTTTTGTGCGGTTATGCAAACCTGTTTGTGTTTAACTAAGAAAACGATAATTACAAATGACCTACATTTAACTACATGATTATACACATAAACGCTATGTCGACTGACCGCGTATCTGGACAATACACAGCCGAATGATGTATTGATTTTTCATGTTGTATAAAGTTTACATGGCGTTTTCGTAATACATGAAGCGAAAACCTTTGAAAATGAATGCAAATAAAATATTTCATATAATGTTATTCCAAGTATAGATGTATTTCACATTTTAATTTTTTACTGTAAATATCAGGCTGAAATTAGTTTTACATTACGTGGAAGTAAACTACATTAAATTTTAAATACGATATGTTTATTTATCCATGCTTACTGCATGTTTGTGAATTTTGTCCTTATGTACAATTCTTATATGTACGCTTTTGAATGACTTTGGTCTACATGTAGGTGAACACTACATTATCATGATTATTGATTGTCATGTGTAGGGCGGACATGGTTATTTAGCAGGTGGTTAATCAGCCAATAGAATCCAAGTTTACATCCGCATAACCGCACAATATAAGTTATCATGCATTGAACCAACTAACATGATTATTTAGATAGTGTCGAAAATCGTTGAACGGTAAGGCGTCAGCCGCACCGTTCAACCATTTTCGACACTATCTAAATAATCATGTTAGCTGGTTCAATGCATGATAACATTTTTGTGCGGTTATGCTAGCCACAGTTTGCATTAAACTACGAAAACGATAATTACAAAATGACCTACATTTAACTACACGATTCTAAAAATAAACATTATACCAAGTGACAGCGTAACATGAACAATACACAACCGAGTGATTTATTGATTTTCCATGTTGTATAAAGATTGTACCAGCAAAATGACGTTTTCGAAATACACTGCGCAGAAACCTTTGGAAATGAACGCAGATAAAACATTTTATATAATTTACATGTTATTCCAAATATAGATGTTTTTCGTATTTTAATTTTCAGGTTGAAATTACTGTTACATTACGTAGAAGTAAACTATGTTTAATGTCGATGTGTTTATTTTTCTATGCTTACTGCATGTTTGTTAATGTGAAACACTACATTATCACGATTATGGATTTTCTTGTTGTGCATGGCGGACATGGTTATTTAGCAGGTGGTTAATCAGCCAATAGAATCCGCATAACCGCACAATGACCATTGTCCAGACTTGCCAAATGATCTGTATCAAATTCATTATTTCAAGCTGTTTATAAGCTAATTATTGTAGATAAGTGAGATACTGATCAGTGAAAATCAGTACTTGATCAGTGAAAATCAGTACAAAAATCGGGGAAAATCATTTTCTGCTGTACACGGTTACAGGTAGTGAACATACAATACATAAATATTCACAGTGTTTACGCCCCTGTCTCTTGAAAAAAATCCATTAATATTGTCGCGTAGAACTTTGTCAAGATGAAACTAACATTTGTTTACCTGTGTCAGGTGTGTTGTATATTTATAGCAATGGAAGCGACACGCATACGAAATCACACAATCAGATTATATAAATTGTACCTTCTGTTCGTGGTTATGGAATCAGTTCTCAAATCGGCGAATGCTCCCAATTAAACGGAAGGTAACCAGATGGGGTTCATGATATTTTTTGAAAAGTTAACACCTTTGGAAGTGAACTAGGCAAAACTTTAAATATTTTATGAGGATATAACAAAATAAAACAGGTATTGAAGCGGGCATAATGTAAAATGTAGTATGGGGTCTTGGTTTGGGCTTGGGTCTTGTGGTCAATATTTTGGGCTCAAAGAAATGTAAAACATAGTATAGAAATTTGGTTTGGGGTTTTGGGCTGGGGTCTTGGGGTCAACAGTAAAACTTAAAATATTCTATGTCTCAGATGATAAAGTTAATATTTGATTTCTTTACTTAAGATATTCAATATCATATAAATCAGATGATGCAGAACTACAGAACATGACAACTGTTATCTCACTTTAAACATTTTATCAGTGATCTGAGTATTTGTTGTTGGAGAAATATCTTTTTTCTGTTCAAAATGAAAATCTTAACATAACAATGATTTTCAGGGCTTGGATACAAAATAGGAAAAATATAAATTTTACTTAGACCGTATCATAAAATTAGTTTGTAGAAATATTGTATTTAAGAATTACCTGTACATAGGATGGTCCTATTTTTTTTTTTTGGGGGGGGGGGTGGTTAGTAGGGATGAAAACATTTGATATATGTTGATTTTCTTTTAATCTTGTATTTTACCAGAATCTATCAATGGTCATCACTTTTACTACATTTTGTATGATTGGAGGATAAAATTTCAATAAAAAGGTGATTTTGAATTTATGAAAAGAAATATTTAGCCTGAGAGCAAACTCTAGACATTTCTGAATTTTGCTATTTTAGGGGTACAAGATACTCTTGGCTATTTTTAACGGGGATTAGAAAAATTCTTAAATATTTTTGGGAGAATTAATATCTATATATTTTTGGGAGGTAGATCATTAAGTTATAACTTTTTTTTTCGTGCAATTATTTTAGAAGTTTTGTTTACATTAGAAATTTAAGAAATATACTCTGGAATATACACATTGATATCAGCCACAGTTGACAACAATTGACAACAATCAACGTATCTCTATGTTTATTCTGCCAACCAAAGGGGTGCCATATGGAATTCTTTCCCAATTGACTATGGTTGAGTGAATGATCAACATGGCAAATAAAATTCTTGTATTATTGTTATATGTACAGCATAACTTTGGTTCTAGAGAATGGATCATCATAAAATTTACGTACGATGCTCCTTGGCACTTGCATAAGCTGAGATTTCAGTCTCGGGTTCTTGTCCCGATCCACATCAGAAAAAGGGGGCCAAAAAGGGGGTAAATGTGGTGTTTCCAAATTCGACTGTAGAATCTTCATTATTTATTGTGTGTTTATTTTTCTTTTCATTGTATACGACCTTTCAATATTATTAACCGGGTTTTCCGTCGAAAAAATCCGGTTATTAAAATGGTGAAAATGGCGGGCGGGTGGTGGGCGGGCGGGCGTCGGGCGGGCGGCTGCCAAATGGGTACATTTTTCCGGAGCAAATCTCCTACAGTATTTGTGACAGGAAGTTTTTATTTTGCAGATCAATTGTACATATATCAAAGGTGT
>MJUU01007141.1:45539-56420 GCA_002080025.1 Modiolus philippinarum
CATGGTACATTGATTTTGATTTTTGATAATTAATGTCAAAAATATCAGTTGTTGAACTTAGTCATTTTTACGTCAAATTTTTAACAATAGGGTACCCCCTTTGTCCGGAGCAAATCGCCTACAGTATTTGAGACAGGAAGTTTTTTTTTTGCAGACCAATTGTACATATATAAAAGGTGCGCATGGTACTTTGATTTTGTTATGCAACTGAATCATGTTTTTTCAACTGTTCTTTGCTCTCCGTCATTCACCTAGCAATATCCTATGATCTTGCTGATTATAACATGTATCAATTGGCTGGAGTCACTACAAATGAAAAAGCACTATTTTCTATAGTACTATTTTCGAGGTCTGTCAAACATTGGCGTATTGAAATAGTGTAGTGCGCCCTGACAATATTATGGCTTTGACATTTAACACAATCTGTGCACACAGAAGCTTTAGTTAGTCGTCATATAAGCGGGAGGTTGATGCATCAATAAACCTGGTTTAACCCACCATTTTATTTATAAAATGCCCGTTCCAAGTCGGGATTATGACGGCTTGCCAAAAATGTTCTGTGTCGGATTGTGTTCCCCTGATTCAGTCGAATGTTATACGGATTTTCCTTACTGGTCTCTTCCTTTGATCGATTCGGACTTTTATTGTCACTTTTATTTGACTTTTGATAATTTATGTCAAAAATATCAGTTGTTGAACTTAGTCATTTTTACGTCAAATTTTTAACCATAGGGTACCTTTGTCCGGAGCAAATCTTCTACTTTATTTGAGACAGGAAGTTTTTATTTTGCAGATCAATTGTACATATATCAAAGGTGTGCATGGTACTTTGATTTTGATATTTGATAATTAATGTCAAAAATATCAGTTGTTGAACTTAGTCATTTTTACGTCAAATTTTTAACAATAGGGAACCCCCATTGTCCGGAGCAAATCTCCTACAGTATTTGAGACAGGAAGTTTTTTTTGCAGACCAATTGTACATATATAAAAGGTGTTCATGGTACTTTGATTTTGATTTTTGATAATTTATGTCAAAAATATCAGTTGTTGAACTTAGTCATTTTTACGTCAAATTTTAACAATAGGGTACCCCCTTTGTCCGGAGCAAATCTACCACAGTATTTGAGACAGGAAGTTTTTTTGCAGACCAATTGTACATATATCAAAGGTGTGCATGGTACTTTGATTTTGATTTTTGATAATTTATATCAAAAATATCAGTTGTTGAACTTAGTCATTTTTACGTCAAATGTTTAACCATAGGGTACCCCCTTTGTCCAGAGCAAATATCTCCTACAGTATTTGAGACAGAAAGTTTTTATTTTGCAGATCAATTGTACTTACATCAAAGGTGTGCATGGTGCTTTGATTTTATTTTTTGATGATTTATTTCAAAAATATTAGTTGTTGAAATTAGTAATTTTTACAGAAATTTTTGTTAATAAGGTACCCCCTTTGTCCGCAGCAAATCTCCTACAGTATATATCAAAGGTGTGCATAGTACTTTGATTTTACTTTTTGATGTCAAAAATATCAGTTGTTGAACTTATTACGTCAAATATTTTCCAATAAGGTCTCCCATTTGTCCAGAACAAATCTCCTACAGTATTTGAGACAGGAAGTTTTTATAATGCAGATCATATGTACCTGTATCAGAGGTACCAACATGATTGACAACAACACTTAAGGAAACTGCATGTAATTTATTGTCGACATGTTTCGCCCTCAACAGGCGTCATCAGAGGTATGCACAGTACTTTTATTTTCCTTTTTGATTAAAATCCAAGTTGCTGAACTTTCAGAAATAGGCTAGTTTGGTGGAAGGTTTAACATTGAAAATTAATGAAAATTATAAGTACATTTCAAATATTGATGGTCAACCCATGTGTAAGATATACTGTCCATGTAAAAGAAAACCCGGTTTGCTGTCACATTGACAGCTTTCCTCTTGTTGCAATTACTGTTGAGATGCAACCCAACGGGAGGAGAGCTTTGGCACACCATGAAACCTGTTTAACCCGCTATTTACTTTTGAAATGCTGTTCCAAGTCGGGACCATTGCGATGAACAATTATTCTAGTGATTCTGCACATACTTTGTTGTTTTGCCCTTTGGATTTTGGCTTCTTACAATAATCTTTATAGCAGTGTTTGAAAAGCAAGAGACCCAAATAGATAAGATATCCTTTCATTGTTATAATAGAAAATTTTGATTATTTTGGGTCTGATTTTGACGCAGATTTTTCTGCAGGCTTCATATACCATGTATTAATAAATAACTGAATACAATTTCTAATAAACAAGAGGCCGAAAGGGGTAAAATAAAAAAATAAATAAATAAAATTTCTGATTTTGGTCAGATTATGATGCAGTTTTTTATGGATATCTAATAGCATGTGTAGACAGATAAATCAAACAAATAAAACACCACTTTCTATAAACAAGAAACCCAAGGAGGTCAAACAACACAAATATTTTTCTTTCACTTTGATTTGCGTTTATTCAGCATATTTTGTTTGGAATTGTGTTACTAACTAGAGTTTACCTTAAATTACTATCACATCCAAAGTTTTACAACAGGTTTGCAGATTTCATAAGTTGTTGAATACATTTAAGAAGTTTTATAACATATATGAACATTTAATATCTAAATATTGCGTTTCTCGCAAACAGCTTATTACTAATTGTATTTCTAATCTTCGTTTCTACGGAAATGTTGTTAAAAATGCAAACTGATTCAAGATCAAGAAAGGCTGGGACATAACTTACATTCTTTACGTTATAGAGGATATCGACAAGATACCCTGCTTGCATCAGTTAAATTATCTTTGAGATCTAGTGACCTAAAAATTTTACACACACACTGGCTTCTCACTGATACTGCCGATATCTACTGAAATATGTGATGATTCTTGACCAACCCCTTCAGGAAATTTTGAGTTTGATTTTTTTTCCGTAGTGCGCCACCAGCAGACTAGGCCCCTTAAGCAAGCCGGAAGTGTAGCGGTGAGCACCCCCTTGACCCATCTTTCAAAATTACGTATTGTAAATTTCTCTCCTTTCAAGATTGTGGTCATGGAGTTGGTAGTCTACCTATATTTGGTTTTATTCGCATGTTTATTCAACTATAAGGAAACGGGACAGATAAAAGCGAGGTTTGGGTACCCATACATCGGTTTAACCCAACCGCTGGCCTTTTCTTGTGCCGGTACCAAATACGGCTGTCCTGAGTTCATATCGTTGTTAAGGTTTGTCTTTTGTCTTATTCGTTTTTTCCCATGTAGTTCTTTAGCAGATTGTGGCATGTAATTATATTTTTTAGCCATTACAGGTGTTACCTGTTATCCATCTTTTTACATTTACTATGTCAACAGTCCTTTGTTTCTACACTTTTCTATTTATACCCCTAGCTGTTCAATTTTATAAGGTTGTACCATGCTGCGCTTTGTTTAACTTATTATTGTACTTAAGCATAGCGAAAAGGGAATTAAAAGTTAGATAAATCAATCTTTTAATTTATCCAGTTTGAGTATTGTTGAAATGTCAAAGGAAAAATGATTTAAAGCTGTACAACGTTTTTACAAAATGCTTCTTATACAAAACAACGTTATATTGATAAAGTTACATTCAAAATGGGATTTTTTTTGCATCTCATATCATTTTGAGCAGAGAAGATAATGATATGTCTCTCTTTTATAAGTGTTAATATATATAAGATCTTTTGAGTCTTGTTTTCGAATGCTTAAATTTACTTTTATTTATATATTGTGTGTATTATATTGTATAGATGATTGACAAAGTAATTAATACATGTACAATATCTTTACAGTAAAGATATTTCTTCAGAAACCACAAATTAATTACTCAGACCACTGATAAAAATGTTTTTTTTAAAGACCCCAGCCCAACCACCCCCAAAAAAATTCTATACTTACACAATAGTAAATGACGTTGAAGGCAATATCACAAAATCTGGACTGCCCAAGGGTCGTGATATGGACCAGGAAAACTGATTGACCCGAGCCGAAGGCGAGGGTAATATCAGTTTCCTGGTCCATATCAAAGTCCGAGGGCAGCCCAAATTTTGTGATATTGCCAATAATGTCATTTACTATTGCGTTTATTGTATTTAAGAAAAATTAATCTACATTAGACAAAAAAAGCTGGTGTTTTATTCAACAATAGCAATTAACAAACAATGAAATATGTAAAACAAGAAAATGGATTTATTTTGACAGCCAAAGTTACTTTAATTTCAAAAGTGTCTTCCGCTGCAGCTGAACTTTGATGTTTAATCATCTATCAAAAAAGAAAGAAAGAAAAATATAAAAAAATCTTTACAAATACCGGCTCTCATTTAAACTGTTTTCCATTACATTAACTTCAAGTTGTCCTTTTTAAACATGTGTGAAATAATGTTACCTTACTTAATCCAAAGCATTGGAATATAATGTTATTTATTGTTTGTTTCCATTGGTTGATTGACGTAAAAGTTTCAATACATTTTATAAAACGGAAATCAACTCAAATCTGGCGGTCCGTTTTCAAGCTGATATTGACCGTCAATATCTGAAAATCGGACCGGCGCTTTCCATGCGCTATAATTCTACACGTCAGCTGATCAGTACTAATCCAATGAAATCTATGAATTTTTAACTGATATGCAATAATATATTTTACATTTCTTTGGGCCAAAAATATTGGCACAACAGCCCAAACCAATACCCTATACTACTTTTTAGCTCACCTGACCCAAAGGGTCAGTGTGAGCTATTGCCATCACTTGGCGTCCGTCGTCCGTCGTCCGTCCGTCCGTCGTCCGGCGGCCGTCGTCCGTCGTCCGTCCGTTAAACTTTTCACATTTTCATCTTCTCCTCTGAAACTACTAAAGCAAATTCAACCAAACTTTACAGGAATAATGTATGGAAGGTCCTTTACAAAGATTGCTCATTTCGTTCCGATCCGACAAAAAACATGGCCACCAGCGGAACTTAGATTAAACATTGGACCCTATAGGAAAAATCACATTTTCATCTTCTGCTCTGAAACCACTGAAGCAAATTCAACCAAACTTTACAGGAATGATGTATGGACGGTCCTTAACAATGATTTTTCATTTTGTTCCGATCCAACAAAAAACATGGCCGCCAGCGCGGAACTTAGGTTTAACAATGGACCCTATGGGAAAAATTACATTTTCATCTTCTGCTCTGAAACCACTGAAACAAATTTAACCAAACTTTACAGGAATGATGTGCTAAAAGTACTTAACAAAGATTGCTCATTTCCTTATGATCTGACGAAAAACATGACCGCCAGCGCAGAACTTAGGTTTTACATTGGACCCTATGGGAAAAATCATGTTTTCATCTGCTGCTCTGAATCGGCTGAAGCAAATATAACCAAACTACAGGAATTATGTATGGAAGGTCCTTAACAATGATTGCTCATTTCGTTCCGATCCGACAAAAAACTTGGCCACCAACACGGAACATGGTTTAACATTGGACCCTAGGGGAAAATCACATTTTCATCTTCTGCTCTTAAACGGCTGAAGCAAATTCAACCAAACTTTACAGAAATGATGTATGGACGGTCCTTTACAAAGTTTGCTCATTTCGTTCCGATCTGACAAAAAAACATGGCCGCCAGCGCGTAATTTAGGTTTAACATTGGACCCTAGGGGACAAATCACATTTTTATCTTCTGCTCTGAAACCACTGAAGCAAATTCGACCAAACTTAACAGGGATTATGTACTAAAGGTCCTTAACAAAGATTGCTCATTTCGTTCCAATCCCACAAAAAACATGACTGCCACTACGGAACATGGTTTAACATTGGACCCTAGGGGAAAAATCACATTTTTATCTTCTGCTCTGAAACCACTGAAGCAAATTCAACCAAACTTAACAGGAATTATGTACTAAAGGTCCTTAACAAAGATTGCTCATTTCTTTCCAATCCGACAAAAAACATGACCGCCAGCACGGAACATTGGACCCTATGGAAAAAATCACATTTTCATTTTCTTCTCTGAAACCACTGAAGCAAATTCAACCAAACTTTACAGGAATGATGTACTAAAGGTCCTTAGCAAAGATTGCCCATTTCCTTCTGATCTGACAAAAAAACATGGCCGCCAGCATAGAACATGGTTTAACATCGGACCCTATTTGGAAAATCACGTTTTCATGTTCTCCTATGAAAGGACTGAAGCAAATTCAACCAAACTTTACAGGAATGAAGTAGCAAAGGTCCTTCACAAAGAATGCAAATTTTATTTCAATCTGGCAAAAAACATGGCCGCCAGTGCGAAACTTATGTTTAACCTTGGACCCTATGGGAAAATTCACATTTTAATCTTCTCCTCTAAAACTGCTGAAGCAAATTCAACCAAATTTACAGGAATGATCTATTGAAGGTACTTTACAAAATTTGCTCATTTCATTTCGATCCAACAAAAAACATGGCCTCCATTGCATAACATAGTTGAACATCGTAGGGCGGTATGTGAAACCTATACTTTTCATTATCTTCTCTGAAACTATTTAAGCAAATTTAACTAAACTGTGATGGAATGGTGGATTGAAGGTCCTTTTCAAAGATTACTCATTTCAATAGGATCAGCTTAAAAACACTTGTGCCAATGGAGAACATAGCTTAACATTGGTAAAATACATCTTTTTTGGTCATGCATGGCATAGAAGCATTTTGTCAGGTGAGCAATACAGGCTCAGTCTCTGAGCCTCTAGTTACATTATGCCATTGAAGCGAGCAGGTGTTGAACTGATGTCCACCCTTGTTAAAGTATATGCATGGCGGGATAGTAAAATTTTGTAATGAGTAACAAGGCCCTGTGGGTGACTACGAAGTTTTGCCACGTGTAGATTTTCAGGGCTTTCGAGTTTCAGCATCCATCGGAGCTTTGATTTATCATAAAGTTGATTGCAAATGGTTCCACTGTGGCGAATTCTTTGATCATGATCCAATAACAGGCGTCATGTTTGATTTTTCGGAAATCAGGCAAATCGAAAGTAGAATATTTAACACGCACCAAAGGATTTGTATACCAATCCTTGCACGCACAGGTACAAATTACACATGTGAGAGGAAGAAATTTAATAGTTTATTTGACAGGTAAGAATTTAAATAGCAGTGATGATGGAACTTGATTCATCTGACTGCATGGTAACAATTTTAAGTCTTATTTAACTGACATTACATGCGACTCGAAACATATTTTCTGCATGGGGGGGGGGAGGGACTTTTATATTCAGGCCTGCCGCTGGCATTTTGAAAATACCCCCTTTGATATAGTTCCCCCAACAAAATATCGACCCATTCATATAGTAAATTTTAAAAATAACCGACCAAACGTGTACTTGGGGTAGGAAAACCATTAATTTCACAGCAGGAATGTTCTTAAAAATCAAATAAAGATAAATATTTGATTAATTACAGCAACCAGTAGAGATTCAGACCATTTGTGATTAATTTACGACCCATCGACATACATGATGTGAAAATTTACTACCCATTGACTGCAAAAAAACACAGGCCCATTCCAGCGGCACGTCTGTTTATACCTCTTTATAGGAAGTGACCCCCACCCTATGGTTTTCTGTTAAATACGGATGCATAATTTATTTTTATATTGTATGGAATGTTTTTTTTACTATTTGTCAGTCTGAACAGTTCCTCCAGGCAGTTGAAGGATTATGCCGGACACTCAGTGGTACCATAATTTATTAAAAGTAACCCCCGTACAATAATATTGTTGAGAATTCGTGACAGTGGTGTCTATTAAATGATATAACGAATCTCTCTCTATTCAGTGTGGCAAACCCGGGGTCGCAACACTGCAATAACTTGGGCCAAGACATCAGACAAAGGATTGTTTTCATCTTTAATCAGGAACCATGTGTAACATTCTAATAACAAAACCAATGACGGTGAACAACAGATAATAATCTGGATATTATGCAAAGAGAGATAACTCAATACTATCTTAGGATATTACATTCCTCCCTATGTTAGAACTTAAATATATACTGACAATGAAACTATGAAATTCACTGTAAATCTGAAAATAATAAATAAAATTGTAAAAATCTTTGAACTTCTTGAATAAATAAAATAATTGAAATGACTAGATAAAATGACTAGATTATCTTGAGTAGTTATCAAAATTTAAAATAATAATAACATGAAACTGAAACATATTCAGAAAGCATAAATTTATGAAATATAAAAATAATGATCAAAATTTTAGATAAATTTTCTAAACAAACTCGCTATTAACTTTCATTATTTTTTTATCCAAATTCTTAAGTTCCAAAAATAAAAATTCATAACTGCCATGAGATTTGCATGATTCAAACATACATGTGGTCAATAGCAATTTTCATAAAAGTTTAATTGTCTTATTTTTTTTTTTCTGCGTCGCAATTCAAGAGACTGTTTTTTTTTCAATAATTGTCATAATACTGTAACATTTCTTTGATTGTCATAATGCATAATTAAATTGTGCATATAAGTTTCACTGATTGTCATTAATTGCAATAAATTGTAAACTTTTAATATTTAATGCTCATCATTAAAATTGTAAACTTTTTCTTTCTAACTAAAGCTAAAACTAATGATTATATTCACTACAATGATTCAAACACTCTTATTTTGTAACACAAAAGATTTTTTCGTTTCATAGAGGATTATTATGCCTCTCACTATTTCCAAACATTGAATATACTAATAGAGGATTATTATGCCTCTCACTTTTTCCAAATATAAAATGAATTCAAGGATATTTATTAGAGCATTATTATGGCTCTCACTTTGAAACATAATCTTTTAAGTATGCTGGTTGTTTTCGCATTCTTTTCGGACGTTCACTTTTATTGCTTTCGATACTCTGTTCACAAGTTTTCGGTGTCGTTTCGATAGCTATTTCTGGTGTTGTTTCGATAGCTATTTCTTCCTCCTCTTCAAGATTTTCGAATTTTGGTTTGTGTGTTGTCGGTTTGAAGAATGATGAGTTTCTTGTAACAGTTTTGTCATTGTTTGAAACAGTTACCATCACGCCTTTCTTCTTTGTTACAGTTTGCGGCTCGGTATTAAATGCGGATGTCAGTTTATTTTTCTTCGTTTCATTCCTTATTAGAACATTATCTCCAACGTTGATATTATGCGGTCTAGCTCTGTTTCGAATGTCAGCTGATTGTTTCATCCTTGATTTAGCACTTTCATCATTTTGTCGAATAAGTTCATCAAAATTTTGCTGTTTGTTGTTTTGAATGCTGGGTAATTTTGTGCGACTCTCTCTAGCAAAGAGTAATTTGTATGGTGTTGCTCCTGTTGTTGTGTGAGGAGTGTTTCGATATTGTCGAAGAAAGTTAAACATTGATTGTTTCCAACTTTTCCTCTCTATTTCTGCTGATTTTATGTTCTTCATAAGCGGTTTATTGAAAGCTTCTGCTTGTGCATTTGCGCGTGGCCACCTAGGCGTTATCCTTCTGTGTGTGAATCCAGTATTTCTAGCATATTCCTGAAACTGATATGATTGAAATGGACTTCCATTATCTGTTTTGATTACGTTCGGAATTCCGAATTCAGATAGTACTTTATCCAGCACTCGAATTACTGCATGAGCAGATACTGATCTAACTATCTCAACAATTGGATATCTCGAATATTCGTCTGTTATCACAAACAGGTAATCTCCTGAGGGAAGTGGTCCACAGAAGTCTGCGCTTAATGCGTCCCATGGTTCTCCGGGTAGTTCAGACATTTTGAGCGGTTCCATTTGTTTCGACTGAGTTAATGCTTGACAAGCTAAGCAGTCCTTGATAAGTGTATCAACTTTATCATTTATTCCTGGGAACCATATCTTTGATCTTATAAAGGCTTTTGTTTTTGAGATCCCCTGGTGACCCTCGTGTGCAATCTTCACAGCACGGTCACGTAGTGATTTTGGCATTATGATTCTGTTGCCTCTAAGAAGAATGTTGTCATTATGAACTACAAGTTCATCTTGAATACTGCGATAGCTTTGCAGTTCTAGAGTGTCTATCTCATCGTTATCTATCTTTTTCATTTCAAACCATCGTCCATTTTTGGTGTATTCTATAGCTTTCTGCAAAGTTTTGTCATTTATGCTTTCAAGTTTTACTTCACTTAGTGTCATTGCTTTCGGAATTGATTGATCAGTGATAAAATTAATGTATTGTTCTGCAATTTTCTCTTCATGAGAATGCTGTTTTCCGCATCTGATAGGGTGACGGGACATATAGTCTGCTGGGTTGTCATGTCCTGGCCTGTATTTGATTGTAAGCTTATAGGGCTGTAGGCGTAAACCCCATCTCTCAATTCTTAGTGGCATCTTGGCTTTCTGCCAAATTTTCTCTAATGGTTTATGATCTGTTAGTATATTTACATTGTTAGCACCACGGATGAAGATATCAAAATGCTCGCATGCCCAGACAATAGCCAGTGCTTCCCTCTCTGTCTGGCTATATCTTGATTCAACGTCTGTAAGAGCACGGCTTGCATATGCAATTGGTCTGTCCTTTTGTGAGAGGATGGCACCGAGTCCAACTGGACTTCCATCCACAAGAATGTCAATGTCAACTTTGGGATCATAATATTTCATTACGGTTTCACTTGACAGTTCATGTTTAAGTCTGTCGAACGATTGCTGATGTTCTTCGCTCCACTCCCATATTGAATCTTGTCGAGTCAATCTACGCAATGGTTCACATATTGCAGCATAGTTCTTTATGAAACGAGATGAGTAGTTGGTCATGCCTAACCAACTTCTGAGTTCTGAAACATTTGTGGGTGGTTGTGCTTCCTTTACAGATTGAACCTTTCTAGGATCT
>MJUU01007141.1:56966-75634 GCA_002080025.1 Modiolus philippinarum
ATGAAAAGGTGTTCGCCTGTTTCTTTGTGCAACAGGTGTAACAGCAGGATTGATGTGAAGTTTGACTTGTCCTTCTTTATATTTGCCAATTTCATCCTTAAATACATTTGCATATTTCTGTTCTGTATGTATTCTTGATATTTGTTCAACAATTTGAACTAGTCCTAGCTGTGTTGCAGTAGTATAACCTATCAAAGCACCATGATCTCCTTCGACAACATAGAATGTGTGTACCCCATATTGACGCTTTGTTTCAATTTCGACTTGACATGTTCCATGTATTTTAAGTGGCTTACCACCTCCATATGGCAATAATTTGGCGTCACTTTTTCTTAATTTTGGTGAATCAATGTATTTGTAAGTCTTACTGTCAAGTATGTTTACTGTGGCACCTGTGTCTATCATCAACTTGCACTGTTTTGTGTTTAATTTTACTGAAGTAAAAGGTGATTTGTCAATTGCAAACACATTTGCTGCTTCTCTTATACCATAAGAATATTCTTCATCTGATGATTCTAAACTAGACTGATCGCTTTGTGTCGTGGGAGTATTTGCCTGTATTTCATTGACATGTCTTCTTTGATTTGTGGTTTTACCTTGTTTACCTCTGCACACTTTAGCATAGTGATTTGGCTTTCGACATGCGTTACAAATTTTACCCTTAGCTGGACAAGGTCCATTTCTGTGCGGAAATTCACCCCCACAATTCCTGCATTTATTTGAGCGTGTAGATCTTAGAGAATGTTTTTGACTTTGATTCATATGCGAAGGTGGTCTGAAATTTGTTTGTTTTGGCTTTCTTGTTGATTTAACTTTGTTTACAGTTTGTCTTTCCATTTCTGAGGCTTGCGCATCTGATAGCTCAAGTGTTCTTCCTAATGTTAATATGTCATTTAGTGTTTTATCTGGCTCTCGGAGCGCTCTCATGCGAAGTCGATTTGATCTGCAGTTTTGTATGACCTGGGACAAAATTTCACTGTCTACATTTTGAAATTCACATGTTTTAGCAAGCTTTCTAAGTTCTGTGACAAATTCATCTAATGTCTGACCCTCATTTTGTTTGTATGATCTGAATTTATACACTTCCATTTGTTTGTTTTTCTTTGGTTGGAAGTAAGTTTTTAAGACACCTTTTGTCGCTTCATACGTTTCTTCACTTTAGCCCTTTTCTGCATCGTATATATCGTAAACAGTTTCACCAGCATAGTGGAGAAGAAGAGCTCTTTTACGATCTTCATTGTCAATTTTGAGGCCTGTAAAAAGGTTCTCAAGTCGGGCTATCCATTTATCCCACCTGGGACCGGCATTTGACTTGTCACTAGCATAATCAAATGAAGGGAAGTTTGGCAATGCCCCTGCCATTATCTTTGCTTGTTTATCGTTCTTTTACTCGTCGCCAGTGCAATAACTTGGGCCAAGACATCAGACAAAGGATTGTTTTCATCTTTAATCAGGAACCATGTGTAACATTCTAATTACAAAACCAATGACGGTGAACAACAGATAATAATCTGGATATTATGCAAAGAGAGATAACTCAATACTATCTTAGGATATTACAAACACCCTTGAACATGAAAAGTATTACTAATGTATTACAAAATCTGTACCTGGCTCAGGGCATCAAGATCCTTAAGAATGACTCCTTAATGAATATTGTCAACCTGACCGGACTAGGGGTAGCAGTTAGGAATTTTTTATTTCATTTATTTAAACCAGAAAATGAGTAAAAAGCTGTAAACTTCACATGCTGGCGCTGTTATTACAAAGTAAATCAAAGTTGATTTTTGGAAAAGTGAGGTTATCGCGTTTGTTAAACAGCTTACCTGTCATATTGACTTTAAAAGACGCAATCCCTAAATCTCAATTCATGCAGCTCAAACATATTTGCAGTGATTACAAGGACTTCAAATTACAGTGTGCTCTGTATATAAAATAATTATAACGACACTAAAATGTAAATTGATGTAAATTTTACAGCAAATTTTCGCCCTTCCACAGGCTTCGTCAGGCTGATTATTAATTCTCTACGCACGTGTTTGCATGTGCGATAAAAATATTTTTGTCGGTACGATTACACTAACATAATTGTTTTACGCTGAAAAGATATTCTCTTCATTCTTTTTGACTGTTGAAATTCATTTGGTCAAGTTCGTGAAGACCATTGGGTTCTTAAGTACAAAGCTGGTAGACCCAAAAGTTTTCTCGCAAATCTCTTGTGAATAAGTATTGGAACCAAAATGGCACCATCATATGCAAACATTTCATGGGAAACCTTGAACAAGATATCTTGTCTACAGCTCCATTCAAACCAATTTTTTGGTTGCGTTTCATTGACGATATTGACATCAAATGGAATGGAACAAAGGAACAATTGGGACAATTTTTTTCAACATCGTAACAATTTTCATCACTTCATCAAATTTACATTTGAGTCCTCAACAAAAAAGATCAGCTTTCTTGACACCATTACAACCATTGTCAACAGTAACATCAAAACTGATCTCCATACAACGAAAACTGACAAGCATCAATTTTTATCCCCGAAAAGCTGTCACCCAAACATTGTTCTCGCAGTATCCCTTATAACCAGGCCATACGAGTTAAACGTATATGTTCGGAGGAACACCTAAAAAATCACCGTTAACAAGAACTCAAAAAATACCTGCCCAATGGGGGTTATAATGACAAAAATATCGACAGTGCTTTTGAAAAAGTGAACAATATTGACCGTAACTCTTTGCTTGTGTACAAAGATAAGAGTAGTCAAAATAAAAAAAAACACCTCTTGTTGTAACTTACCATCCCAGTCTTCAGGCACTACCAGATCTATAATTCGTAAGAATTGGAGTTTAATCGAGAAAGATCCAAAGCTGAAAAAAAACTTTTCCAGAATTACCAGTTTTGGCCTATAGAAAACCAAAGAGCATACGAGACATTCTAGTAAAATCCAACATAAATAATAAACCCCAATCACCAGGTGGTTACAATCCTTGCAAACGTAACAACTGCAGGTGCTATAAATCTGCAGTCATTGGCGATACATTTAAAAGTAGTGTCACCCAAGAAACTTTTAAAATTTTCTCACCTGTATCCTGCAAAACCAAGAACTGCATCTTTTTATTAATTTGTGTTTCATGCAGTTTACAATATGTTGGACAAACTACCACCTGTTTCAACATCAGGTTAAACAACCACCGTTCATTTCATAACAAAAACCGAAACTGTCCTGTCACGCGCCATCTCCAATCGACAGGACATACTTTTGTCGATGTCAGAGTACAGATCATTGAAGATAACGATCAATGGGATGACTCCTTTGGTTGTTCCTTTGCTTGTGTTTTACCATGTATTTGTAGAGACTTTGTCTCATGTGCATTTACTCCATATCCTTTTATTCACCATTTACGACTGGAGTTTGTCTCTCCTGCAGTGTGGAGTCCGTAAAAAGATTCCCCGTGCGAGAGATGTATGCTCTGTATATTTTTCAGTTATGGTGTACTTGTGCGTGAGAGAATTTTTCATATGGATATACTATTGATACTTTCAAATTTTGGCAATTATTTTTGTAATTTCGAAATGTAATCCAGACCACCTGTTGTAAGTGCCCACATCTCACTATTTTATAACGCCAAGTTTTCTTACATTCGACTTGATGAGTGCCCTGTGTTTGTCTATATGTTGTAGTTGTCCACTAGCTTAAGACAATAGTGCTTTTGTCGGGCAAAGGATGACAGTTTTTGTAAGAGCACGTTGCCAGTTTAATTGATGTTTGTTGACAATCCCGCACCCATGACCAAGAAAGACATGGTGTAGCGTTGCTCGACAATTAGCAAAGAATTCCGCTTAAACCGGTGCTAGGGGCCGTCTTGAACTTGCTATGAGGTATGAGCAAAGCTCATTGTTGAAAGCCTCATGGTGACTTCAAGATGAAGAACAACAATAAAAGCGTTGTTCCTTTGCTTGTTTTTTACCATGTATTTGTAGAGACTTTGTCTCATGTGCATTTACTCCATATCCTTTTATTCACCATCCACAAGGGATTTGCGAGAAAATTTTTTGGTCCACCAGCTTTGTACTTTAGAACCCAATGGTCTTAACGAACGTGACCAAATGAATTTCAACAGTAAGAAAAAATGGAAAGAATATTTTTTCAGCGTAAAACAATTATGTTAACATCTCTTTTATTAATTGTATTTTTTTTTATTTATTTCATATTCTATATTTACTATTTTTAGCTTTCTATGTCATAAAGAACGGCAATATCTATGTGTCAATTTTCCGACATTGTTATTGTTATCCTACCGAAAAATAGTTTTATCGCACATGCAAACACGTGCGTAGAGAATTAATAATTAGCCTGACGAAGCCTGTGGAAGGGCGAAAATTTGCTGTAAATTTAACATCAATTTACATTTTAGTGTCGTTATATATATTCAGTGAGAAATGATTAACGGATACACCATCCCTCTGCGGAACTTGTATGCTAATGCAAGATTGACAATCAAAGTTAAAACATCGCAAACTTCCCTGATTTGAATAAACAATCATTTGAATTTGGATACTGCATATAGCTATTTCGGCAACTTATGCATCATCAGTGCAGTATATATCTAAACTTTTGGAAACTAATGATAGAAATTTATCGTCTTTACTCGTCTCTTCTCATCATATATTTTCCACATTTGTTATTTCCTCATATTTTTGTGTATACCTTTTATCAAAGGTCGACAAGAATTTTAACTTGATCGTTTATCTGCTTACTAAACTTTGTTCTATTCCTGTTAATCAACTTTACAAAGTCTTTTTGAATGTGAAACCGTGTCTGTAAATAGTCGGCTCTATGAATGTTCTAAAATTATTCATGCTCTTTGCTTTCGTCGACTTTATCTAAGAATCGACTAACCCGTTGAACATGTAAAACAATTTTTGAAAACAAAATATGATAAATAAAGGAATCGAATTAATGGACATCGCAGGTATTTTTTCGGGACCAAGATATTAAAAACTTAATATTCCCGTTTATTTTTGACAATCAGGACATGCCTGTCATTTCCTTCTCTAACAAAAGCCTACTAGATGTATTTTCTCGGTTATTCTTCTTTAGCCTGTGATGCTAATTTCGAGAAGAACTACCCTAGCAGCGGAGATTGTTCCACTTCGCCATTTCGCTATGACCATTGCGGATATATATTAAAGGGAACGTGAACATCATCGATGATAATGAAATTTCTTTAGAAAGAGGCCAAAATATTGCCAACCTTCGAAAAGCCAACCTTCGAAAATAAACTGGCAAGCATGTTTTGATATTATGAAAGACGCAGTCTCCAATTATCACTCAATATGTACAAACATAATTTTTTTTACAAAAGTCACCAACTGAATAAATTTAAAGAATTATGATTATTAAGAGTCACCGCCTAAGCTAAGCCTAAGCTGCCTATAAACAGAATTACGTTAGAATTAAGAGATCTTAGTTATAGATATACATTTGTACCAGTGTATAAAGCCTCCAACAACTTTTCTTTTATTTGAAAGAAATACCATACAGATGTCCAACAAAATGAATTTGAAAAGTCTAACTTTTATACGTACTAATTTGACAAAAACATTAACCAAACATCACTTCAGCGAAACAGAAAAGCTCAAAGTTCTACATATATATAACACTTTCCCTACTATGATCTGGATACCTAAGATTCCAAAAAAAATCCCTACAAACATTGTTTAATTACGTCATCAAGTAACTGTTGTACCACTAATTCATCCAATAATTTGACCAGTGCATTCACCTGTTTTACAGAGGTACTAGTAATTTAATACTGATAAAAAAAATTTCAAAACTCTGGTGGAAATTACTTTTTGAGTGCAAAAACTTCATTTAAGTTTTAGATAAAATAAGATCAATAAATAGACCAGTTTCATCTATAGACAGTTATGATTTTTCTACACTTTATACAACCCTTACACATAAATTGATAAAATCCAAATCGGGACGACTTATTATTAATTGGTCTTTCAAATTTTCTGGTCCACAGTACATTTGTTGTAATAAAAAGGAACAGCGGCAGTAGAATACCGAAGGAACAAGGGAAGCGATTACTACAAAAATCGAAGTCCAAAGACATGGCAAAAACGGTAACATAAAAACGAAGACAAAACAAGGACGTGAGACAGCTACAATGCACGAAGATAAAAAGATAACATTAGGAATTAAGGAATTAGTGTGAACTCCCATGAAAACCGGGAGTGACATCAGATGCTCTGTGAACTCCCATGAAAACCGGGAGTGACATCAGATGCTCCGGAAGGGTAAGCATGTCCTGCTCCACTAGCGACACCCGTCACACAATCAGTTAGGTATATATTGTTTTGAAAGTGTGATTTGAGGTTGATTGGAATCGCCATTTTGTAACCCAAGACAACACAAAAAACTAAAAGCACTGACAGCGTGAACTTCCATAAAATCCGAGAGTGACATCAGGTGTTCCGGAAGGGTAAGCCTGTCCTGCTCCGCTAGCGGCACCCGTCACTCTATCAGTGAGTCAATCCAGGGTTGAGTCAAATTCGGTTATGTTAAATCCGTGAAGACGTGAAATCTAGCTGAAAATGTCCGTTTTCATTTTGGACACAGACACGTCATATCTGTCGATGATGTCATGGTGACGGCCATAGAATTTCTGAAGGGATGAAAGTAACAAAGGCTGAACAAATCCCTGACTAAGCAGCTTTTGGGACAGTGTTTTTGCTCTAATTAAAAAGTCTTTGTATAAACTGCATGCCCGACAGTAACGAATCAGTTGTGAAATGTACACTCCATGGGCTGGAGAGGTAGGTATATTGCTGCTCAGAAAGGGAAAGTTCACAATTGGGAAGTTAAAATCATCACGTTTGTCATACAGCTTAGATTTCAAACGTCCATTTTCGTCAATGTAAATTAAAAGATCTAAATACGAAGCTGAAGTAGGTGTATCAGTAGTCTCTTTAATTTCAAGCTCATTGNGATAGATCTGGTGTAAATATTCCTTGAATTTTGGATTATTAAGAGAAAGTACATCGTCTTTATAGCAGAAGCTGAAATTAAAGGACTGGGCTAAATGTTTTTGTTTTTTTCTTTGTAAGCCCTTGTAAAAACTTCGCCTCATACAAAAAAGGAAATATCAGCCAAAAGTGGCGCGCAATTAGTTCCCATGGGAATCCCGATTGTCTGTTGGAAAAGACGGCCTCCAAATTCGATAAAAATATCATCTGTTAAAAATTCCCTCATCTTGATTACGTCATTCTCAGTGATTTCTTTCAAATATCACTTACAAAAATCATTGCCCCATGCACTAACGAAGACGTGATTGAGGAACTGAATCTTTTGATAGACAACATTTTTGTTAACTTCTGGCAACACAATTTATCGACAGGTAATTGAAAGTCCCATACAAACTGTGCACCTCTCATTGCAGGTCTTTTTCTGTTCTCTTACGAATGGGACGTTATGAAGAGCTGCAAAATGGAACCCTACAAAACAGTGATAAACAATTTTCAATGTAAACAGCAGGTATATCGACGATATGCGTACTTTTGCCAATCCCAAGTCTGTAAATTATGTCGATCTCAGTTACCCACAAGAACTGAAAGTTATGAAGTAAACAATGCTAAATAGTGCCCATTTCTTGATCTAACTATCATCGTTGACTCCGGCAAAATTAAGCAAAAATTTATGATAAAAGGGATGATATTGATTCACTTTTACTAATTTACCTTTTCTTGACGGCGACGTTCTTGTAGCTCCATCATACAGGATATATATATATATATATTTATATATCTCAACTAGTACGGGTCGCACGCACCTGTTCTACTCTTGACGACTTTTTTTTAACGTAACCTTACTATCACATCCATACTTTTACAACAAGGTTACAGATTTCATAAATTAAACACATTAAAGAAGCTCTATAGAAGATATGAATATTTGATATCTAAATATGGTGTGACTCGCAAACAATTTATTACTAAGACCATTTTTCAAACTCGTTTTTACGTTAAGGTTGTTATAAAATGTCAAAAACTGATCAAAAATCAAGAAAAATTTGGACGTCACTTACATTCTTTACATAATAGCGGATATTGACAGGATATTCTGCATAATTCCGTTAAATTGGCTTTGAAGACCATAAGATTTTACAGGTATACTTTCTTCTCACTGATACTGCTGATGTCTACTGAAATCCATGATAATTCTTTACAAAACTGTTCGGGAAATTTTGAATTTGATTTTTCTTCCGTTGTGCGACAGTGTTTTACTAGCCGACTAGGCTCCCGGAGCTAGCAGGCAGTATAATGACATGCACCTCCTTGACCCATCTTTCTAAATTACGATTTGTCTTCTTCTTTCTTTCTCAATATGTGGTTTTGGAGTTACAAGTCTACCTGCATTTGGTTTTATTTGTATGTTGTATTATAATACAGAGAAAGAGGAGGTTTTGGTACCTATAAACCGGTTCAACCCTACCACTAGATCTCGCTAGTGCCGGTACCAAGTTCGGAAATCCCGAATTCCTATTGTTGTCTACGTTTGTCTTTTGCCTTTTTATTGCTTTTTTGTGCAGTTCCTTGGTAGATTGTGGCATGTGGTTGTAATTTTGGGCCATTGTAAGTGTTTCCTGATATCTTTATGTTAATTTTAACATTAATTAATCACTTTGCGTCCATTCGCCCGTCAACAATTTCAAAAATCTTCTTTAAAACTGCTTGGCCCATTGTAACCAAACTTGACCAGAATCATCACCAGGATATGCACTTTCAAATTGTGTTCGATTAGTTGGCTGGTCAAACAACATGGTCGCCATTGCTAAAACTAGAACAAAGTGGTAAATAGCAGTTTTTACCAATTACTCGAAAACCGTTACAGATATCAAAAAATCTGACATAGTGTTAAAATGATCAGCATGATGAGAACTACCTTCCATGCAATTTTGCAGAAAATCTGAGTTATAGCCCTTTTACCGCAAAATTTTCAAAATTTTTGCATTTTCTATTTCAAAAAGTGTAACAGATAAAGGTCAACTATAAATTGCAAAAATGTTCAGCATATCAAGATCTGCCCACCCTGCAATTTTGAAGAAAATACAAAAATCCTTCTAGGATTTATTGCCCTTTTTTCACAGAATTTTTAATATTTTCATATTTTTTGTCTATATTTCCAAAACTATGGAGATGAAGGTTAAGTGTAAATTGATAAAATGTTTGCCATGCTGTGGCGACTTCAAAACTGGTGTTTACAATTGTTTATTGACCGACATTTTTTAAATGTTCGCCCCAAAAAGGTGGGAAAATTCAACATTGTCTGATTTCAATAAAATTTGGTTACCAAATAGATATTGATGTTGCGACTTCAAAACCGGTGTTGAAAATTATTCGTTGATCGCCATTTTCAAAATGGCCGCCAAAAAAGGCGAGAAAATTCAAGCATTGTCCGATTTCAATGAAATTTGGCTTCCAAATAGATATTGATGTAGCGACTTCAATACCGGTGTTGAAAATTGTTCGTTGACCGCCATTTTGCGGGGAAATTCAACATTGTCCGATTTCTATGAAATTTGGTTTTCAAATAGGTATTGATTTTGCAACCTCAAAATTGATGTTAAAAATTGTTAGATGACCGCCATTTTCAAAATGTCTGCCAAAAAAAGGCAGGAAAATTCAACATTGTCCGATTTCTATGAAATTTTGTTGCCAAATAGGTATTGATGTCGCAACTTCAAGACTGATGTTAAAAATTGTTCGCTACCGCCATTTTCAAATGGCTGCGGGAAAATTCAGCATTGTCCGATATCAATGAAATTTTGTTTCCAACTGGATATTGATGTCGCTACTTCAAAACCGGTGTTGAAAGTGATCCATAGCAGAACAAAATAGCCCAACAAAGAAATATAGTAAAACATTAGACTTTATCAATACAGTTCAAGATATTGGTGGTGTTCGTGCTACCAACGTTTGAGAGACTGAAGTTTACTGAACTGTATAACTTATAGTGTTAAATTGATTGTGACAACTGAAAGTAAGGTGAGCGATACAGGGTCCTGGGAGCCTCTGGTTTATCATCCGTTTACTTTATATAGTTCTTAAAATGACAGATTATGCATGTTTATTTAAGTCATCATAATTTAATGTTTTTACAGCAGGATACAAAATGACAGTAAAAACAGACCATGGGTTTACGCATAAATTTCAGGACCGTTTGTCCAAATTAAGGAATGAGAAAGCGTTCTGTGATGTTATATTGAAATCAGGATTCCGGGAGATTCATGCACATCGAATTATTTTATCAAAGTTATCTGATTATTTTTCTTTGTTGTTCAAGTATGAAGGCGGTTTTGAGAAACCTGTCATTGTTTTTGACGAAAACATGATTAGTGGGGACTGTTTAGAAAATATTGTTTCCTATGCATATGCTGGAAAAATTAATATATGTGGGGAAAATGTGTATGATTTGTTACTAGCAGCGGATTATTTTGATATTCCGTTCATTAAATCCATGTGTGAGGAATACCTGAATGAGTTACAAAGAGATTCAGAAATAATAAACATTGAAAATATTTCAAATTTAATATGGATTACATGTCATCTTAACTTGACAACATTTCTTGGAACGATCTGTAACTTCGTTTCACATCATTTCGAAGAGATGTCGGATATCTTGTTTGCTCTCTCAACGCACTGTTTATTTACTTTGTTAAAGGAAACCAATTTTACTGTGCTTTTCAATGGCATTCCTGCTGATGATGTGGAGTTTGAGCTACTTAAATTAGTCGTCAACTACATCAACAGGCATGATTTACCAGACAAAATTATTACTGAATTACTTCAATTAATACAACTATCTTCGATAACACCAGAAAAACTTTCTTTGATATTGGAATCGTCTCCACGAATTCGTAATAATGAAGCCATCATTTGTGTTTTAAATTTTTATGCGTTGCCCTCAACGTACGATGAGCAAGAACCAACTAATTCGTCGGAGAGGAAATTTTCAAAAGGCTGGAAGTATGTTGAAGGGCAAGAAAAAGGTCAAAATTTGGGTATTGAACTAGATGACCGGATATGTAAGATCAAAATATATATATGTAGCAGCATTCGTTCTTCTAGTACGCGACAAAGTACTCATATGTACTTTGGAATTCTTGCTCAACATTTTTCCCAGGAAGATGTGTCGTCGGTTACAGGGCTATCTTTGACTTACACTAGTGGTGAAAAGGTTACAATAGGAGATGCATCAGAAGAGCCAGTTCCCCCGTTTGACAAAGTTTGTTCTCAGGAATTTTCACTTGCCGATAATGAAGTGATTGTAAAAATATCAATTGAAAAAACTCCCAGACTGCTTAAAGCAATCAGGTTCGAGACAAATTTTCGTAATGTCATTGCATCAAGAGAAGAAATGGATTCCTTTAATCTCTACATGCAAACGTTTTCTCCGGAAGGAGAATGTGGTTATTTTCACTCTTTTGGAAAAGATAGCACAATTAACACTCTCAACATATTTTGGGTTCAATATGCTGAACCCAAAAAGCGACAGCAAGCGAAAGATATGCTTTTAAGGATGTTAGAGATGCATTATGCACAACAACTATTACAGTCAAATTTCAACCGATTCCGTGACTACAATGATGGATACTATGGAGGCTTTTATGGCCCAGGATTTTTTGTTAGGTATGATAGTGACAGCGATTAAGTCTACATCATCATTGTCGATAACATTCACAAAGCATATATTGAATCGGAAGTACATGAATATAGTCCATCAACAAAATCTGTAATAAAGATTATTGTTCTGGCTAATATGCACATTATTGTAGTTTACCGGTTGCTGCTGATTGCCTCTCTATATTTATCTTATTCCTATGTCAACATATATTCGGTCAACTGCCAGGTAAAATAAGTTGTAATGGAAATTGAAAACGTCATTTTATGAAAACAAGATGGTGAAATCGACAGGAGTTAATTCCGACAAGATTTCATGTCACTCGGGCTTTTCACCGGAATATAATAATTCAGATTAAAGACGGGGTACATTCCATGGATGTTTATTTTATTTTCATCGGCTTCACCTCCGGGAATATAACTAAACAACCAGGGTATGTCAAGCTATATACCTCCGTCTGTAACCTGAATTACATATTATATCGTTTGTATATATGAAGCAAATTTTTTCTAAATACAATTTTTATGATCTAGAAATGTCAAAGGATGGACATAAAATTAACATTTGTATCTAGAATATTATTTGACCTTTTCCAATAGATCCAGAATTTCTTACCGGAGTGACACACAGGGACTTTGGCCTTATATCGGACTTTTCATTGGCAGTGTGACAGATACCACCCGTGGACAAGATTATGCTTACCCTTCCGAAGCACATTATGGTACTTACTATTTTATGGGGCTCCTTCTTCATTTTTTGATGGTCTTATTAATATTTTTGTGTGATTGTTTTATCCTTATTTGTCATGGATCGATTTGCCCTTCTTCCGTCCTTTTGCTACGTTTGTTAATGTAGATGTACATTTACTGAAATGAATTATGTCAACTTGGAATTTCCTGTGATCCAATTTTTATAAAATAAAAAAAATAACTTAACAATTGATTGTTTTATATAAAAAAAAGCGAATATGATTTATATGTCACCAACCATCTCTACCTTTTCAGAACCACCAAGACTATGTATTTCTGTTATTTTTTTTTCAAGGAGATTTTTTTGGCGAAAAACTTTTATAGTAACTGGTTTTTTTTGTACCGTAAACAAATAGAATTTTAAATATGTTCGGTGCTGTGCGAGAAGTTTAAATTTATTTTATGGCTCGGTACAACCTGTGTCGTCTGTGCACATTTTGTTTGTATTCATTGAATAACTTTAATATTTTAAAGTGATATTCTCTGGCCATTTTTAATATCCTCATCCATTTAAGAATCACTGTGCAAGAGGACTAATGTTAGCACTGTCATCATTCCTGTACACTTGCACAAATACTGTTTATTGTTGTTGTGTTTTTTTTAATTCTTTTTCATTTGCGAATAAAGTTTGACTGACTTACTTTAAGGGTAGAACGGGCTAAACAATAATTGCAACCATTTTTTGTGTGAGTAGGTTTATCAGCGAAAAACTATGAAATACCTTTTATTAACCCAGAACCATTTTTTTTTGCTGTACAAGAGAAATCAAAGTTCAAACTATCCCTATTATTTATGAATAATTTTCTCATCTGAATCCACAGCGTGTGTCAATAGTGAAATCTGTAAAGTTACCGAATTTAGTGAAGCATTCGAATTCCTCAAAGGTTCCTTCACCATCTGAATCGACTTTCTTTCAAGTCTAAGTTCTTCCGGGTCTTTTTTGCAAGATCTCTGATATCTTCGTCGTCTAAATTACATTTCGGTTGTTTCCAATGTGTATCCTTTTCGTGCTAAAACATTGGACTCGTGAAATTCATCGTCCGATTCGTCCAGTTCTTGTGTTTGTTTGTTTCAATCTTTTTGTGCTGTTACAGTATGGTTCACACATATAAACTCTTGCCAAGTGAACTTGAACAAGTCATAAAAGCTCCTCTATGTAAACTTAGGACCGTTTTCAAGTTAACTTAGACCAGTCATAGAGCAGTCATAAAAACTACTCCAAGTTAACCTTAGAGCTGTTCTAGAGCCCTGACTTTGCTGACCTGTTCTAGTCGTAGAGCCCTGACTGCTCTGACCTTTTCTGGTCAAAGAGCCCTGACTGCTCTAACCTGTCAGAGAATCCTAACTGCTCTGACCTTTTATAGAAACCTTACTGCTTTTATGTTATTAAATTTAGAGTGTTTACAGTCCTTGTTTTACTTGTCAGGATTCTATGACTGCTCCAAGTGAACTTCAAGTTTACTTAGGACTGTTCTCATGACTGCTCCCCAAGTTGACTTGGACTAAAGGTTATGTCTGCACCCTACTGTAGGTATGGAACTGATACATTGCAATCGGTTTCTTATGGTTATGATTTGTATACCTATGTTTCATAATGGCATTATGGATATTACATTCAGCTACGTATAAGCTGACATATATCATATTTCTTGATATTTAGTCTAAAAATTTTCACGCTTAGTGTGAGCGGCATTCCGTTCCTTTCCCTCTTCCCTTTTTTGTCCTTTATTATGAACCTGTCTATGTTGTGATCCTCATTTGTCTAAAACGAATTATACCTGTGATTGTGTGACACGTCCAAAGCAGGAATAAGTAAGACTGGTATTTCTAGGAAAGAGCAAATTACTAGTATATGAATATTTTTCTTAAAGAAAACAATGCTCTTTTTCATGTACACAATGTAACATCTGTGCAAATTAATCAATGGTAATGAGCGAATGCTTTAAATAAATGACAGCCAAAACCATCCCAACAGCAATGTCTTGTCCTTGCTCCAACACCAAAACCGCCATATTAGAATCTTATTACACGTAACTGAAGTAAATAGGTTTGTGATGTTATTAACCTACCGATAGTGAACTATTGGTATTTTTACAAAGATATATGGCAAGTCAAAAAGTCTGTTAACCTCGAAGCAACACTTCGAGTTTTCAATGGTATCAAAATATTATCCACTTTTGGTCACAATTGACAGCCAGGAGGTCAATTCTGTTAAACTAACGGAATTTCTGGATCCTGCTATCGGAAAGCTAAATGATTTGCTGATTTCAGGAGTTAAAGAACATAAATGTCATTTTTTTTATCATATATCGGATCGAAATATTATATCGACACTCGCATTACAAACGTAAACTCGAACCTCTGCAAGTAGCATTGTAACCTAATGCCATTGTAAGATAATTTTCCTAAATGGATATGTTGTGAATATCAGTAGCATGCGACTGACCAAGAGTCTTGACTCATTAGTTTGGTGTAGAATGGTTGATTATACGTCAGTCAAAAATGTGTCCATAAGCTGAGGGTCCTGATGGTTTTTCTAGCTAAACACATATCGAGCATACATGGCTGTCTTGTTCTTTTATTAATTTATCGAAACATATATGTTATGAAGACCTGTAGCCTTTTCAAAATTGGGCATAATTATTGCTTTCACAAATTTTGATTCTGTCCACTTTAATGATGTTTCTTTAATTTGAATTTTAGTATAAAAAATCATCAATTCTAATGCAACATTTATATAACGAGGATTTTGATTGGTCAGAACTGACCGTCAATTCCACCATCTACACACCTGGGACAAAGTAGGTTCTCTGTTTAGTCTGGTTCCTAATATTGTAACAAATTCACGAGTTAAAAATAGAATATGAAATTGATTTGTTGCATTAGAATCGCAATAACAGTACATTATTTGAATACCCGAGGTCGTCAATCTTGATGCTCCGCTACGCGTCGCCTATAAACTGCATTTTGACCGTCAAATCTACGATTGACGCCCTCGCGTATTCAAATAATGTACTGTTATTGCTTTAAAAATAGAATGTCACATAACTTGCCCAAACTTGGTATACGTAATATCCCTAGTACGTCATTAAGTACTACGATTTCTTAGATTTGTAATATTGTCTTCTTTTTATATTTCAAATTGGAAAATATTGTACCATTATCGCTATCTCTGATCTCTTGATCCTCGATATAAAAAGATTAACGATTCCTATTTATCATCACTTCGTTACTACAATAATGTCATCTGCACGCATCAAAGCCATAATCATGTCAAGTGTTAAATAGATGTATCTATCGATCATAGAATGGGTAGTGTTTTTATTTTCAAGTTCTTTTGATGTAATAAATTACAGCTTCAGTTGTATTGATGCTCTTATATATGGCAAGCGAAATTAACCAAAATGCAGAGAAACCCGGTTTTGGTTAGTTCCTTTGGAACTAATTTCATAGTGGATAATATAAACCGTTACATATTCAACATTCCAGTGGTCTGAGTACTTCAGTGCAGATCCCGTAACATGACTGAGGAAAAAACTAACTTCGCTTACATAACGAGTTCGGAAAATTGGCCAATCAAATTAGCGATCATCCTATTATGAATTTCCTATGAGGAAATAAAATCGCTGTCTAAAACCCATCTTTCATGAGGAAACTTGGGTTTAACTTCATAAATTCATAGAACCCTCAGCCTTCTATGTAATTAAACAGGAAAACTACCATTTGCTACTGGAAAGTCGAGTTTTCTGGCATGAAAACCAGGTTTCTCTGACCAAAACTAAGTTTCTCAGAGCGAAACCCGGTTTCGGTGAGAAAAACCTACATCTGCATGAGGAAACTTGGGTTTAGCTTCAGGAACCCATTGGATGCTGAGCATTGTATGTATTTCTAAAGGGAAACTCACATTTGCAGTACAAAAGTCGAGTTTAGTCTAGGAAACTCTGGGTTTCCTGTCAGGAAACCTAGCTTTACAGACAGCGAAACCCAGTTTCGCTAACCAAAACCAGGTTTTTCTGCATTTTGGTTAATTTCGCTTGCCATATTTATATGCATTTATACACTCAATATCCTTCCATTGTTAGTTTAAGACAGGTGATTGTCTCTCCTGCAGTTGTCCGTGCGAGAGATGTATGCTCTATTTATATTTCAGTTAGGGTGTACTTTTTCTGATTAAATAGTTATGTTAAATATCATTAAAATTTCTATGCAATACAAAATGTTTATAGAGCAAATATAGATAGGTTTACTGTAGAAATACGGTCAAGCAGGCCCAATATGGATTTACAGGCTCAATATGGATTTACTGGCCCAATACGGGTTTACTGGCCCAATACGGACTTCCGGTTCATTAAGTTCTTCAGCAAAATGGCGGCAATATCATGAACAGAACATAATTCCATGCGAATAATCTGCAAGACTGTTACAATGCAAATCAATCGTACATTTTTATCACGATTTATTTTTAAACGGAAATTCAGTTTCATTTCCGGGATCCGATTCCATATTTCTACACTCAATTTGCAGAAGTTCAAGGACATCAATGACAACGCTCTGGAAAAATACTTTGATAGTTCAGTGATTTTTAATATGAAACATCATAGTGCTCAAACATGTCAACTATCAGATTTCAACACAAAATGCTACGAAGATCAGGAAAGTAAATCTTTTTCAGGTAACCATCACTGAATTGAACTTGAATTGAAATTCGAAAATTGTCCTTCCAAACATATTAATCCGTTGAACAAACTTATTCATAAAGGATATAAATACAGCATTGTTGTTAAATCTTTACTTCTGGTTTTTGTTGGCAAAAATATTGATCATCTCCTAAATGCTTTACACCATAACTAAATTTTCGGGTCCAGCTGGATACAAAATGTTAACATTCTGTATCCGGCCTTCGTCTGTAATTTTGGGTCAGGGGTCAGTTATTTTCCGTGAAATTTGATTTTTGCTCAAAAAGGTGTTGTGACAACTATTTCAAATCAATTTGACGAAATATTCGACTGTTTCAAAGAGAAATTTCAATATTTGACATATTTCGAGTATCCCGATACAGTTTCCCGAGGTTGAAATTAACACATAACCATGCTATTTTATGATGTTTTCATTTTAAAGCAATTTGATATTTATTCACATTACTTCGATAATTTGATCAACTAATTGTATTTTAGAATAATAAATTTACGAAAAACTATCGCAAACTCGGTCTCAGGAAGGTAAATAACTCTTGTTTGAATTTTACCTGGACCTGGGACTAATAGTCCCAGCCTGGATGAACAGGTGAGAAAAAAAATATGATCAAATATTCATATCATTATTCTATACATTCAAGAGTATTTATTTATTTATTTATTCATTATTTATTTTGCTTTAAGTGTTGTTTGTTTTTTTTTAACTACCTTTATTAATTTTTTTTTTTGGTTTATTTTTTTTTCTTTGTTTTTGATATTAGTGAACACGTATTCACATTATTGTTTTTGTTTTATTAAAATTTTGTCTTTGTCAATTCAAAATTAATTGACAAAGACAAAATTTTAATATAATAAAACATTTTTATGATTATTTATATCATATTTTTTTATTTCGCTATTTTTTTTATTATTTTTTTTATCTATTTTATATTATTTATTTGTCTTTTTGTTTGTTTGGGCACTTCTCTGGTCAAGACCCGGAGGCTCCGGTTCTTTTCAAGCTGTTATTCTTTACTTTACCGCTATCAGTATGAGTTTAAAGTGAACGTTGACTGGTTTGGAGTCTTCACAGACGTTGGAATTGGCCATAATCAAGGATGTATACGCCCTTGCCATAATGTACTTCCTCCTGAAATAACATATTTCGAAACTAATTCACTGTATTTGGGATGTGATGCTTGGTTCATGGGCTTAGCTGCAGTATTCTTCTCTGGAGACTGCTGGTGTTGGGAACTTCAATGTTCGCGTGAAGACATCCCCATACAAGTCCTAGTATCTTATTCTTAATTAACTCTTTACCGTTCCAATGACCCAAATTCGGGTCAAAAGCGTTTTTTTTGAAGGATTATGCCATATTTAATGACGTATTAAAAGTTCTTAGAACGACTTGCCATCTAGTGTAATATATCGATGGGAAGCTCATCATTTCTTGCATCCGAATATATAATTAGTTTTGGAATATAGGTTGAGTGTGCTAGAGAAATCGTTCATTATAGGCCATGGGCTGAAATCACTTTCCGTGCACCCCCC
>MJUU01007141.1:88348-103390 GCA_002080025.1 Modiolus philippinarum
TCAGCTAAAAGTGGCGCGCAGTTAGTTCCCATGGGAATCCCGATTGTCTGTTGAAAAACACGGCCTCCAAATTCGACAAAAATATTATCTATTAAAAATTCCAACATCTTGATTACGTCATTCTCAGTGTACTTCTTGTTTGACTCAGTGTGGTTCTTTGTCTTTCCCTACTACTAAATAAGTGTATCTGCGTTCTCCGTTTTTAGTGCGAAAATTCGGTATTATGTTATATATTATCACTGGGTCGATGCCTTTGCTGGTGGACTGTTAGTCCCCGAGGGTATTCACCAACCAAGTAGCCAGTACTTTGGTGCTAGCCCGAAAACAAATTTTATTTGGAAACTTGCAATATGTAGATGTGAAAATTTTGTTTCAAAATAACGTGTATCTCCCTTTTGCGAAGCTCTGTCTTTAGCTGATTTTGGTTTACCTTTTAGATGTTATCGGTAGTTTGCTTTTTTACACATATTTCGGATGATGGATTTCCAAATGTGTTTTCTGATCTGCAATGAAGAGACATAAGTTGTTAAAATGCCCATATGCAGAAACTAAATTTATAGTAACTTTGTAATTTTGTTATTTATATAAATTGGTCACTGTAAACCATGCCATACTTTGTTATTGTAGCAGCTATATCTAAAATGAAATCTAAGATAATAGTATAAGATCATTATATAGTAAAGTTTATGTAATGCCGGCTAATAGTGTAGTTTTTCATCTTCGATTCTTTTTTTCCATGAGCCACCTGCAGTACAGGCCGAACATATAGTTCATCGGTCTGTCAATTCGTCTGTGCAAATTTTCGTTAATATATCAAGAAAGATTAATTATTCCATTGTGAAACTTGAAAAGATGACGTGTCTTTGCATGCCTTGATTTTATATGTAATAGACTTTGATTTCTTCGAAACTTTGATGCTAGAATCCATTGAAAGGTTTAGGTTGAATGTAGTTTTTAAGTAATTAGCTCGAATATAGCTCGTAATTGATAGTACAGACACTTCCACGTCGGCCTCATTCTTTGACCTACAAATTGACAACAGAGGTATGACAAACGATATAAACTTCACTTTTCCAATAGTCAACTTCCGATTTCTTTGTAGCAACATTCAAACAGCGCCGCCATATGGAGTTTATATCTCCCAACTCATTCGCTACTCAAGGACCTGTGATCGTTACTGTTACTTCCTTGACAGAGTCCGGTTGCTCACAAATAGGTATTTTAAACAATTTAAATAATGATAGGTTACCAATAATTTGAAGTCATCACTCTAGAAGTTCTACGGTCGACATCACGATCTTGTGGGATATCTGTTTCCCAGATGAAAACAGATATTTGTTGTTTCATCTACCAAATTTGGCTTTACTACCGCATTTGACAAGTTCAACACGGAAGGTGTCTTATAAGAAGCAGGAGATACTCACTCTACTGGTGCACCTGATCTCACCCAAGGGTTTTTATTGGGTTCGTGTTGTTAATCTTTGTATGTGTGCGTGTCTTCGTTTTTCTTCTCTGAGCCGTAACCATTTTATGTCTTTGTTTCTTTGTTTTTTCGATGTTGCCATTGCCCCTTTATTATTCGTTTTAGAATGACGGTTCGGCTCTCACTTACTTTAGTTCTGATATCATCAAGGATACCTGCAGATGGATATTTTGTAATATTAAATGGAACATTTTGGTGGGAAAAGGATTCTGTGACCTTGATGTCAAGGGCCGTCAAATTTGATTTCTTTGGTGGAATCTGGATGTTAGAACCCAGGTTAAGGTTCAGTTTGAGGGCAGTTTTTATGGGACGGAATTACTGTATCATCGTTAATTCGTCAAAAGCAATCAAAGATATGAAGTAAATGTACATGAGATAATGTCTCGACAAATACATTGTAAAACCTGTAAAACCAAGCAATGGTACAACGCTTTTAATGTTGTTCTTCATCGTCAAGTAACCATATGGCTTCCGACAATGAGCTTTGCTTATACATCAAAGTAATTTCTAAATGGCCTCTTGCATCGGTTTGAGCGGAATTCGTTACTAAACGGCGAACCATGCTATATCCATGTATTTTTTTTCCTTTGATAAACGGCATGGGATCGTCAACATAGATGAATATAACTCTTGGAGATTCATTTTCCTCTTATTTAAAATAAAACGATACTTTTATTTACTTGTGGAATCAGATTTCCTCTCGGGGTCTGAAATAAATCACTTTTATCATATGTTTAGTAATAAATACAGACGTTTTGAATATGTGATACAGTGCATGACTTTCATTCCATATTCACACTATGACGTCATACCCTTTATCGCATACCCTTTATCGCATGGCTTACCCTTTATCGCATGGCTAGCCCTGTATCATACCCTTTTTTCAAAAACTTTTTTTTTTTCAATTTCGACTTATTTTTTTTTTAAATTGGAGGTCAAAAAAATTTGGGGGTATTTTTTTGGGGGGGGGAACAAATTTTGGGGGTAAACAATTTTTTGGTATGTAACAAAAAATTTTTGGGGTGATTTTTTTTGGTTTTTTTTTTTTGAGGTTCAATTTAAAAAAATAGCAAAACTTTTCCCTTTACATGTTTGATTTTATTCCAACCACCAAACGTACTTTCCGCCTAATTTGAAATCTTCTTCTTCAAAATACATGCATTTTCTTTTACCAATTTCAATTTTTGGATTAAAAGTAGTCCTCTGTTTAAATATATAATAAACTGTATAATACATGGCAAAATCCGTATCACATGCACAGAGGCCCTCGGGCTGATATTGGTAACTCGGGATGATATGACATGTGATACGGATTTTGCCATGTATTATTCCATATTTAAAGCCTGCAAAGTAATTACTATTATAAATACTTCTTTTGAACAGATATATCATGATAAGGAGGGGTATTTGCCAAAAATACAAGTCGCGGGGCGGTAAAATTTCCCGAGCCTGAAAGGCGAGGGAAATTTAGACCCAAGACTTGTATTTTTGACAAATACCCAAACGTTCATGATATATCCGTTTAATTACACCAAATTTCTCATTCATCAAAGCGAACAAATGACTCTGGGACAAATACCACGGTGAGATGATATTTGCCAAAAAATACCACGGCTATTATCCAATCAGGTTGCAGCTTACTTACATACGGTGTAATTAAATCTAAAATACTTCTTTTGTCTTTCATTTATGTAAAACCCGAACATAATGTTTCCGGTTTCAATCCTGCAGCATAAAATACCATTGTCACATTAGAGTATATAGTAAGACAAGTTTTTTTTCAGTAATGTTGTATTTTATTTTTATCCTAAGGGTTTGGGTGGGAGGGAAGAAATAACAAAATTTCAGAACAATTGAGGTCTGGCAAAATAAGTTTAATTTGGATTAAAAGAACTGGAATTTCATTGAATAATAGTCCGAATATTTGTAGGGTAAGGAAAAATAAAATTCAAAAAGCAACCTTTTTTTAAATTCAGGGCCAAATGTTTAGGTTAGGAGGGTTCGTAAACTAGATATAAAAAAAACAACGGCCTAACTAAAGTAATACAAATAGAACATGTGACATTTGTCACTTGGACAAAATGAAATATGGAATATTTGCAGTAGAAATATAGAATATAATTTGTTGGAATTACTAGGAAGAATAGAGAAATTCTGAATGAAAAGAAAGTATAAATATATTAATAATTGTGTCACGTCATGTAGTGATTATTATTTCAATGATGCGATAAAAAGGTGCATCGAAGTATATGTTGTACCTTTATCATAAATTGTTGGGTTTTAAATAAGACAAAACGAAATAAACAGAAAAAATTCAATTAGGGTATTAACAAAATTACAGAATTGTCAGGACCTGGTACATTCATTTCAAAAGAAATGATAGGTGAAGCCGGTTTATGACGCACCAAACCTTACATTTCTTTGCAATACTGTCCGTTAGCAACTCAACAGCAGTTTGCTATTACAAGGGTTAGAGATCAATTTAAATGCGAGGAAGCACCTACCTAGATAACAATTATCTATCTTAGTTGAAATTTACTTACAGGACCTCCTTAAATTCACAGTAACTTCGGTATTTAGTTATTTGTTACCACTGGGTCGATGCCACTGCTAGTGGACTGTTAGTCCCCGAGGGTATTCACCAGCCCAGTAGTCAGTACTTCGGTGCTGACCCGAAAGCCTATACTATTTCAAACCTTGCAATATCTAAATTTTTGTAAATTTTGTTGAAACTAAGGAGTATCTCCCTCATGCAAAGCTCTGTCCTTAGCTGATTTTGGCTTTACATATAGTTCATCATATTGGTTATTTGTTCTCTATCAGTTTTTGAACATCTTTTAGTTAATGGTCTTCCAAAATTTTAGATTTTATCTGCACTGAAGAGACAGAAGTTGTCGAAATGCGCATATGCAGAAAATAGATTCACAGTAACTTCGGTATTTAGTTATTTATAGAAAATTCTAAGTTGAATTTGTTTCTTTATTAAAATGCAGACAAAAATGAGCTTTATTTATAAGAATTAAAGTTTCTAAAAAAAAATGGCAAGTAAAAAATATCCTTGATAAATACCCACTATGGAGAAAATGATGTTTCCCGGACAGTTGTAGTATAAATAGTGAGATGTACTTCTTTCTTGATCTTTTCAAGGTGATATGGTTTAATATCAATAAACTACTTTTATATGCGCATTAAGTTCTCCCCAATTCACGAAATATTTACATAATACATATATAGCAACCAATTTGAATTTTTGAAATGTCCTACTGTACAAAGAAGATTTATAAAAGAAGAAAGGCTATTTTGTCAAGTTAAAATAACAACAATGGAATATCTTAAAATTATGCTGTCAGGGTTGTTTTTTAAATTATGGTGTAGGAGTATCACGGTTTAAATCAATTCAATTTATCATTAGATTTTAATTTTAATAATAAGCGAATCTGAGAAACCTCAGTCCTTAACCTTTTTTGCAGCGGGCAAGTAAACATGTCATATCAGAACAATTGTGTATGAAGTGGTATATTTACAAAATTTGATCTAGTTAATGGACTTTATCAGTTAATACCTGTAGAATCGTTAAAGTTTGAATACAGTGAACTTTAAAAAATGAAACACAAATGCAATTTTCTAACAACGTCACTAGATATTGGGTGAGGATCGGCTACTTTAACGTCCACTTTTAACATGCTTAGTCTCCTGTCTTATTGAATGTGTCATTTATTTATAATCCTTTAACGATATAAATGTTTATGTTGTATTGAAAGACAATCGTTGATTATGTATTGTGGTGGAAGTATAAACAAATTTTCTACAATAAGGTAAGAGTAATTCTCCTGTCTAACCAAAAGCATAACATATATATTTGTAATATAAATATTTTATGTAAATTAAAGTTAATTTTATATACAAACTTAGATAAAACTTTAAATAAAAAAAAACACAGCCTCCATTGCTGTTGAGTTGCTAACGGACACTATCGCAATAGAAAGGGAGGGGGGGTTGGCGCATCATAAACCAGTTTAACCTACCATTTCTTTACCGCCATTGCTTTAGTTTTGTGGCGTTCTTGTTCATTTTTGTTTGTTTTGTTTTTGTCAATTCGTGTTGGATATGAATTGCCGTGATATTGAATTTTTGATTTTTGAATTCCCCTTTTACCCATTTTTGCTTCGGTATTCGTTTGTCAGTGTATTCTTTCGAAATTCCTGCACCAAGTCGAAAGTATTGCCGTTAATAATTTTTCGAGTGGTTTTGCACCTTTTTTATGTGCGACTGATGGTGAAGAACAATGTATACTGACAGTGTTGAGGGAATTCGTGTACAGAAAATTATTACAGTGACAGAAAGAAACGGTACCACGAAAAAAAAAACGCATCCAGACCCTCTAATCCCAAACAAATATCATATGATTACAGTTTTCAACTATGATACTTTGGTCTATGAATCTTTGAATTCCAGTTTAGAAACAATCTAAACTGACTTTGCCTTGGTCATTTTGAATATTTTTTTTTCCTAAATAGTGTGGGTTATGGCAAATCTTTTTATATCTAGCAACTGATTGAGATATAAAAGTACTACCACACCAAATTGCAGCTGAAAATGCTTTGAAAAATTCTTTAAGAAAAATGGAAATAAGGTGATATGATTGAATAGGCACTCAATTTACAACGAACTCTCATAAAACTACAACGAAAAGATACAGGAAACAACGAACTCTTGTTTTCTTATTCGTTGATATGCTATTATTTTTTTATTTGGTTGTGAATTATATTTCTTATTTTTATCTGTTTGTTTAGTCTGATGAATTCATTTACTGTTTATGTATATCAACATTACATTTCCCACATGCAAATAACCAATGTTAAAGTGAATTGATTTGCAATATTGCACTTGACAAAAACTAGCTGAAATTTTGGAACAAAACAATAAAATTTGATAATGAGTTATTGCGTTTAAATCTATCCCACAAACTGATAATAATTAGTTAACCATGCTTTAATATCATATTTTAATCATATTTAATCGGCAAAGTATATATACATACCTTAAAAGGGGAGACAGGAAATAATTTAAAGATGAGTTGTAATGGCAAGTGGAGAATGGAATTACGTAAACTGGTTGACACTTAGGATTATGAAATTCACAAATCGAGGAAATGGGTATTTTAATGCATTTCCGGTTTAAATTACAAATGTACAAGGTTATTTCTCTAAGTCTCCAAAACGAAGGAAGACTTATTGTTTTAGTTGCGTTTCTTATAATTATTCTTCCATCTTTTTTTCTTCTGGTCGCATTAGAGACCATTATACCTAGAGCTTTATAACTTTGAAGTATTTTAGCCTTTAAATCTAAATCCTTGATGTGCAGTCAAAAAAAAATTCAAAGGGGGTCTGTATTAAGGATACATTTTGGGCTCAAATATGGTTAGATCTTCAATTTTAACCGCATGTGAAAACGACAGTTTGATTATTTTTCATTGTTTTCCACTGTATCTAAAAAAAACTATTATCATATTATTTATAAAAATACAATTTTGCATTCTGTTCAAATCATGTTGTGACTTTATATTTTTGTTATATTTATATAAACCATCTTTAGAGAGTTCACGTCTTATCAAAACAAATGTAGAAGTTATCCTTACAGCAATATATGTTTTCCGCCTCTGCTGGTGGACTATTAGTCCCAGAGGGTATTCACCAGCCCAGTAGTCAGTGCTTCGGTGCTGACCCGACAGCCGATTCTATTTGGAACATTACAATATCTAAATTTTTGTAAATTTTGTTAAAAACTAAGGAGTATCTCTCTTATGCAAAGATCTGTCCGTAGCTAATTTTGGCTTTACATTCAGATTTTATTGGTTATTTGTTCTCTATCATATTTGAGGTTATGGCCTTCCAAACGAATACATTTTGTCTGCAGTAAAGTGACATAAGTTGTCGAAATGCGCATATGTAGAATCAAAATTCACAGTAACTTCGGTAATTAGTTATATATTCATTAGAATAATTGCTATGGTCCAGAGACTGGCAAAACCTGTACCGAACCGAAGTCAGAATTTTCAACCCAAACTAATCTGACAAACAAAAGACAACACTCTCTTTCCTGGTTTTATATCTTTTTACTAGGTTGTAAATGTTCTTTGCGATTCATGCAAGTCTTGCTAAATCCTTAACGCTTGCAATATTTGATTTTTTTCGAATTAAGATATATTAGAACCCCATTTTTGGCTCTTCAAATGTGCCAAATTATCGGTAAAACATAAAATGGATTTCAATATTAGAGTCTATCTACCTTTGTCTTCAAAATGCTATTAATAAAAAATATTTTGGCAAATAAGTACCGAAGTTACTGTAAATGACATAAATCAAGAAACGCAACAGTTCATTTACTGCAATATTGGTTAAACATAACATTGGATAGATCAAAAAATTATTTTTAATTTGTAGCAAAAACATCGTATGTTCCTGTATTTTCCACAGCAATTCTACAATCTTCATTGAGTGAACAACTATTTGGCATCCCTGAATGCGTGAAATGCCAGAAGGAGATGCAAGATCTACTACATCTAAACCCTGGATAACACAAACGTATTAGATCAACAACACCAGTCTCTTTACAATAGTTTTTTTCCATTTTGCCATCGTAAAAAAAACCTTATACATTTTTAACTTCATGAAGGCTTATCTTTTTAATAAAATATCACCAAAAAGAGGACAGTTCATGCAATATATTTAGTTTTGTCTATCTAATATTTATTCTTTTTATATGAACCAGTAGGATGCAGAATCCCCAGTACATATCAGGATATCTCCGGCAATATCCCCTAATAGAAATTAGAAATTCCAATTTGTACCGTATTAGTTACAGGACAAATCAGAGTTCTAAATATTTCCACAGAAATCAGAATTTCAGTTTTACTAGGATGACTCTGGATCCCACTGGATTCCAATTGTAATATAAAATAAACATTTATCAAATAACCAAATTTTCTGTACTTTTTAAATCAAACTTAACATAATCATTCATTAAATAACCAAATCTTCTGTATTTTTTAAATCAAACGTTAGTTGTTGAAGTGCATTCGATTTCTTGACACTTGTTAACTGCACTCTGAAGTATCTTTTTACTCTTTCAGATGAGGATGGTATATTGGATATTACTCTTGCTTTTATGTGAAACAGGATCACAGTCAATAGATAACTACCCGTGTCCTCAACAATGTGAGTGCTCTGTAACATACACATCAAACGAGCCAACCATTCATGTCCTCTGTTCCATAGGATCAATAAACGGAAATAATACTGACTTTTCAGTTCTGGAGACTAACATTACGAGTGTTCTTCATCTTCAATGTGCTGAAACTCTGCACTCGTTCTTACATGATTATATCTTTAAACATTTACATTCTTTTAAAGCGATAAACATTATCTCATGTAGGTTTGATTACATTCATGAGCATGCTTTGTATGGGCTTGATGCACTTCAGGATTTTCGAATCGATAAAGCAAGACATCTTAAAGTTCATGACGACGCATTTGTAAATACCCCAAATCTTCGTCGACTGACTATCATAAGCGGCGGAATGACAGATTTTCCGAGTTTAAAAGGACTTAATTATCTTGAATATGTCAACTTTACTGACAATAAAATTGAAAGAATATTTACTGATATACCATCAGATAAAGATGATGTACCTCCATATCTATACGTTCTTATTTTGAATAACAACTTGATTAAAGAAATAAATGTGACCTTGAACCAAATTATACCTAGGATTAAATACATAGCTATGGCTGATAACATGATTTCGCACCTTTCATCGTCAACTTTTGAACATTTGACATCTTTAGAGTTCCTTGATTTATCGAACAATAATTTACATAATTTGTCAAATAATATGCTTTATGGTAACAGAAATTTGAAAGTACTTAGTCTAGGATCCAATCCTATTACACAGATACCTTCCGGTTTGTTTAGTCCAGTTACTGATCTTCATTTACTCGATCTCCACGCTACAAAAATACGTGACAACGTTTGGGATGAAATTTGGAATCTGACAAAACTTCAAGAGCTGCAGTTAGGGAATTGTGAGATTTCAACAATAGAAACTAACTCGTTAAGTAAATTAAATTCGTTACAATACTTGGATCTTTCCGATAATTCAATAGAACGCATTTTCAATCATACATTTGTTCACCAAAGTAAGATGGCAACATTACTGCTATCCCATAATATTATATCAGTGATTGAAACAAATGCTTTTGAAGGATTACAAGTATTACAAAAACTTGACCTCAGAGGAAACAAACTTAGCTTTCTTCATACGTCAACTTTCAAATTCGTGCAAAATCTTATCATTCTGAACATATCATACAATATGCTTTATCAGTTTCCTACGTTACATACTTTGCAAAAGTTGTTTGTGCTTGATCTACGACAAAATAGGATCAGTCAGTTAGATGATACCAGCCTCATTGGACTCGAAAATATCGGAGGCTTGAACATGGATTGGAACAAACTAAAAATCATTTCAAGAGACATTTTTCAGAAAGCTCCTTCTTTACAGTTGGTACATTTATCACACAACAGAATTGAATTTGTTGATAGACCTGCATTTCTAGGTATGGTGAACTTAAAATGGTTGTTTCTGGATTATAACAAGATAGGGGATATATCGTATACTTTTCAAAATATACCGTCGTTAATTCAACTTGACCTCAGCCATAATAGTATTACTGGACCGTTTCATTCTGGATATTTCTTGAAGTCTAGAGCTTTGCAATATATCAATTTAAGTTTTAATAAGATTTCTAAAATAGAACCTAGAACGTTTTACACGATTGTGAATTTGCAGTATGTGGATTTGAAATATAATAGTATTTCATCATTATCACCTCAAAGCTTGGAATGCTCGCCACTTATAAAACCAGCACCTTCCTTTTATTTGACTGGCAATCCCTTCATTTGTGACTGCCATCTTTCTTGGATGCGCCAGTGTTTAAACAGATGGACCAACTGGTGTAATGGGTTGCAAATAGAAGAGTTTGAATTTTTGAACTGTGCAACGGGTTACAGAATACAGTTATACAGTCTGATTAAGAATGTTGACGCAGACGACATGTTATGTTACTTTGACGATCCCTGTGACGAGATGATGTGCGATTGTTGCAGGGTAGAAAGTTGCCAGTGTCGCATTCCTTGCCCCCAGAGCTGCCAGTGCTTGATGTCACTATCCCATAATAACGGTATAGTAGATTGCTCAAATAAATCTTTTTCAACTGTGAACGAAACGATTCCGCACATAGCAAGAACCCTTTACTTGGATGGTAACCAATTTATAACATTTGAAGCGAAAATTGTCAAAGGGTTATATCAACTGGAAACACTCCATCTTAATAACAGTGGAATCAACACAATTCAAAATGGAAGTTTCACTCATCTGACAAAGTTAAAATCATTGTTTTTAAATAGAAACAGCATAAAAGAGATAAATGTATACCTTTTATTGGGACTTGCATCTTTAGAAAACTTAAATTTGGAACGAAATCAGATAAGTATTATTGCAGCCGGTGCTTTGAATGGACTTATAAGTCTTAGGACACTCAGACTAGCATATAACAAACTAGTGTCAATTGATCCATATTTATTATATTATATAGTAAACATTGAAATTCTAACTTTATCAGAAAATCCATGGTCATGCAAGTGCAGCATCTTACAGCACCTAAAAGACATAACGTATACACTTGCTGACGTCATATCAGACCGTAAAACAATGTATTGCATCATTAATAATACCAAAGACAAATATCTTGAGGAGAATGAGAAATTAAATTTGGTGAATCTCGATTTGGCATTACTGTGTCCGAATCATTCCATCGTTTACCGCAATGCAACGTCTGACAACGCATTAGCACAACAGCACATTGCAGCATTGGCAGCGACACTTGTAGTCATACTTGTTATTGGAACAGGAGCGATTGTTGTGTTCTTAAATCGTAAACTTATACAAGTAATTCTTTACAGCAAATTTGGTTTTCGATTTTGTGAGAAAACATCCAATGATGATGCACAATATGATGCGTTCGTGTCGTATAGTCACCATGATGAAACTTTCGTAGTGCATGAATTATTACCCAGACTTGAAACAAAAGAAGGGTATAAACTTTGTGTTCATTTTCGAGATTTTCCCGTGGGTGCGTCGATAGCCGAAACTATAATTCAATCAATAGACAACAGTAAACGCACAATAATGGTTGTGTCTAATAATTTTTTGGAAAGTGAATGGTGTCAATATGAATTCAAAACTGCTCATCATAGTGTTCTAAAAGAAAAATCTCAAAAGATAATTCTAATATTAATGGGAAATGTTGACACATCAAAGTTTGACGAAGAATTAAAATTGTACATTAAGACAAACACTTATTTGAAGCTGCAAGATCCGTGGTTCTGGGAAAAAATTCTGTATGCAATGCCAGATATTTCAAAGGGTGTTGATAATCATTTAAATGATTTGGATAAAGTAACAATAGAAATTAAAGAAAATGTAGAAAACGAAATCAGATTTCAGAAAAACATAGTGTGAATGAAGTTCCTTCATTACTTTATTCAGAAGTCAACACCATTTCAAAATCCTGTTGTAAGCACTCACAACTATGGCAATGCACTTGATCCATTTTTTGTTATCGCTAAGACGGACAGAAAAATAAAAATGTCAACGTTTAGTTCGTAATTTTTTTTATCTGACAATGTGGTTATTTGGGAAGAAAAATGGGAATCGATTTGATATATGATGTTATACTAATTTAAGTGTATTTGGAAAAGAGCTGGTATTTTGAAACCATTTAACTGAGATTGTGTGAATAGTAGATTCCGGCTAAGCAATTTTAAAAGTGATTATGTGATAAAATTATTATGTTTCATTCGCCATTTTGCTGTAAAAATAATGCACATTGCTGTTTAGACTATTTTCTACTTTCGATGATTTTGATTTTTAATTCGTGATAAGAATGACGAGTACTGTACAAGTCGATTTTTATTGTGTTTTATTAATTGATCCCGTGTACTTGTATTTACCAAGTCTTGAGACAATTGTCACGTAAACTGGATATTGATGGACTTGCACTCGTCACGACCGAAGAGTAAGACCGGAACTAATAATAAACTGTCAAAATTGTAAAACAGTTTTATCCATAATTAATTTATATAGAACATGCTTATTCACATGCATGTCTTACTTAATCTTAATTTTTTTCTGCTTTTCAACCAGATTAAATGGAAAGGTTATGGAGTAAATGCAAGTTCAGTTGGAATTGTAATTGTAGTAATAAACTTCAAGTTATTTTAGCATTGTCTTATGTGATTTGTTAAGAAAGAAATAGTGGCTAGATCCACTGTTTGTCACATGATGCTCTGAATTATACAGATTATACCTGTTCATATCCATTATAGCAGAAATGTTGACAGTTTTGTCTAAGTTAATGAATGATTAAGGTGAAGATGCTTCGTCATGCGTGTGTCGGTTGTTGCATGGGTCATGGAGTAAAGCCATATTAAGCTCTACATGATATTAATTATGAAATGTCAACTACTATACAGGTGTTGGTATGTTATGCATGTATATATGAGTCACCTCCTAAGCTGTAAGTCAAAATTGAAGGATCTTGGTAAAAAAAATATGTATTTGTACCTGTTGACAAGGCTTCTAACAACGACACTATTGTCTGAAAGAAATACTACATCGATATCCAACAAAACAAACTGGACAAGTCAGACACTTTCACACGTACCTATTGGGAGGAAGGGAAAAAACGCTAACCAAACAACATAATAAGGATACAGAAATGCTTAAAGTTCCACCTAAAAATAACATCTTACCTACCATGTACTGGGTTCCGAAGCTCCACAAAAATCCCTTCTAATCTCGTTTTAATTCGGCATCTAGTAAGTGTTCTACTACTAATTTATCCATCCATTTAACTAGTTCACTCACTTGTATAAAGGAGTTGGTTATTGAATACTGTGAAAAAACTTATCAGAACTCTGGTGTAAATTAATTTTGAAGTGTAAAAAAATTCTATTGAAGTTTTAGATAAACTACAATCAATTCAAAGATCAGTCTTATCTATCGACAGTTATGATATTTCTACACTTTACACTACCCTTCCACATAATTTGATTAAATCCAAATTGAGACAACTTATTAAATGGTCTTTTAAATTTTCTGGTCTGCAGTTCACTTGCTCTAACAAAAAGCAAGGATTCTTCTCAAATATTACCTACAATAATCATTGTTCCTGGACATGTTAAGATATGATTAATGCACTCAATCTTTTGCTGGACAATATCTTTGTTTGTCTTGGCAAAGTATTTATCAACAGGTCAAAGGTATTCCCATGGGTACAAATTGTGCACCTCTAATTGCAGATCTTTTCTTTTCTGTTACGAATGAGACTTCATGAAAAAAACTTCAAAACGGAACCATACAAAACAGGAATAAACTTATTTCTATTTTCAATTGTAACAGCAGGTATATTGACGATATCATTACTATTGATAATCCCCATTTTTTTATTATGTGGACATTATTTACTAGCAACAACTGAAATTGAATAAAGCTAACAATGCTTCCAAATACTGCCGTTTTCTGGATCTAACTATCATTATTGACTCTGGTAAAATAAAAAATAAAATATATGATAAACGGGATGATTCCACAATTACTAACTTCCCTTTTAATGACGGTGACATTCCTCTAGCTCCATCCTACGGGGTGTATATTTCTCAACTTGTACGATTCGAACGAGTTGTTCTACCCTTGACGATTTTAATGAACGTTACATTGCTATCACAGCCAAACTTTTACAACAGTGTTACAGATTTCATAAGTTGTTAATACATTTAAGAAATTTTATAATACATATGAACATTTGATATCTAAATATTGCTTTACTCGTAAAAAGCTTATTACTTAGGGCCTTTTTAATCCTCGTTTTTTACGGAAATGTTGTTAAAAATGCCAGAAATTGATTAAAAGTCCAGAAAAGCTGGGACGTAACTTATGCTTGTTTTTACGATGTATTTGTACATGCGCATTTACTCGATATCCCTTCATTGATTATTGGAGTTAGTAGCCTACATGTATGGGACTTAATTTGTATGTCTTATTTTATACTGTAAAGAAACGGGACAAGGAAAGGGGATTTTTTTGGATACCCATAAACCGGTTAATCATAGCTTCTGCTAGTGTCATTAGGAAAAATGAAAGGATATGGAGTGAATGTACATGTGACAAAAACGCACACGATACATAGAAAACTCCAGTTTATCAAGGACAGGGCTTTTATTCCTGTCTTCATCTTGATGTCGCCTGAGGGTCTTCAACTAGAGGTGAACAATATTCACCCCCTCAAGCGAGATCAAGAAGGCCCCTAGCGTGCACTTAAGCGGTATTCTTGACAAAAATTATATCAAGGTCACTCCCTTGCTCCCCACCCGCCATGGAGTGCCAACTTGGGCGATGCTCAGGGTTATCCAGCTGAAAGCACCAGGGTTACAAGAAG